>APFE031416782.1:11299-65788 GCA_000404065.3 Pinus taeda | reverse complement strand
TCCTGTGTATACTTATAAGTTGAGGTTCTTGTCCTTCATGTTTTACAGCTCTTTAGGTACACAATCACTCTGAATTCACGTGCTCAGACTTCCTGTGTGTACTTACGAGTTGATGGTTATTTGAGAAATGTTTTGAATGTTTAAACATTACATATCTTGGCTTCTATGAATGAGCAGTTGATAGTTTACTGAAAAGATGTTTGACTCCATGAGCCCAATGGAAGAGATGTTATGTTGTCTGTCCAACCAGTATGTTTACTAAATTTTCATTTCAAGAGTTAGCCCTCTTTGTGTCTAAAGATAAATCGGTAGTTTGTTTTGAGAGAGCCCTCTCAAGTTAGGGAGGCTAATCCCTAGCTAAAAGTCTGGTCTGAAATAGTTACATAAGGTCTTACTGATTAGCAGCCATCAGTACTGGTTTTGTGATAACACTTCCCATGCATATGGGGGTACAAATTACATCATATGACCAAGAAGGACTCATTAAAAGACTACGACATATAGAGACATATTATTAAATCATGGGTCTTTATATGACCTTTACTTCAAATGATATACATGACATTTATAACGGAGACCAAATATCTAAACAAGACCATGATAGTCATCAGCAACTATCATATACCATGTATGATCTGCACCATAAGCATTTGTCAACAACATCCAGACCAGCAACCTGTATATGTCCATCATTAGTTCCCAAGATATGACAATGCAATTATCATCAACCTATAACAAAGTATGTTGCATATAGAGATCAACTCATCCTCTTGGTCTCATCAAGATCATATTGCTCTATTTCCTTAGTAGAAAGAGCCTTATCATAACCTTCCATGAATCAACTAAGCATATGTCATATCTCCAAGCAGTAACACAAAGTCATATCATATGTATGTGAAAACACCATAGTCATCATCTATGATCATAGCATCATCATCAAGAACTGCATGATATTTCCACAAGAATTCTCAATATATCAACCATGTATCATCACTAGGAAACATCCCATATCTGATAAGCATCAACCATGATAATCAAAATATGTGATTATCAAACCTATCATCATAAAGTAAGAAGTCATCATCATTATGTGACCAGGTAAGCCATGTCTCCAAATAGATATGTCTTCATGGAACTTGTCGCAACACCATTCTCTTGGCCAACCAACAATATTTATCAATATGCAACTTAAGTAATCATCCATGTATCCAACATAATGTGTATCCAATAATATGTATCTACAAAACCATGAGCTCATAGTCATTTGTCAAGCTTTCTTGATACCATAAGAAGTAGCAATCCCTAACCATGTGAGAGCCAAGAACTATAGGAATCCTCATCCATAACCACATAATATGAATTTTATGCATCTTTGAAGGTATCATGATAACATCATAAAATAAATGACACTTATCAAATAATGAAGTTGTGTCCTCAAGCTTTGTTCTTCTCCTTGTCCTTATGAAGATCATTATGTAAGAAACATACCATATATGCATCATCACAAAGAGTCATCCACAATCATCCATAAATTTGATCTGAATAATAACTATGTGGCTCAAGCAATATAAATATCATATGAGATTTCATCACAGGAAACATATGATTGTATCATAGCATGATGTATCATTTAAACACTTCAACAACATAAGAATCCTCACCGTTGATAAGAATTGTTATGTACCAAAGACTTCTAAACATAATGCCAACAATGCATTACTAGAAGCATAACATATTCTTCCCTTGAACCTGTGCCACTTCTTCATTGTCAGATCTGATCATTGCATCTATCAATAAGGGTCATCAAGGCATCATCATCAACTAGTTGTACATCAAGTCGTCAACAACTTATGAGGGTCAAAAGAACTTCTAAATAACATTCACAGATTGTAGTCATCAATCATCAAGACAGATAAGATAATTGATAATTGTTTGAATCATATCAGATCATTTTTATGAGTCTGTTCCACTGCTTCTTCATCAAACCAACATATACGCGACTGTGCATTTTCGAACTCACGCATATATGCAACTTGTCCTAATGATAATTGCATATGAGAATTAGAACACTGAAATTTCATACTTTTAGTTCCTCTTGAGTCTGTTCTGTCTGTATACTGAGCTATGCCACATATTTCTGGTTGTACTTCCTTCTTCTTCCATACCTTGGAGTGTGATGATGTTTGCTCCTTTTGGTATGTTGGCCGAAATTTGCTTCTGCATTCTCTTGTTATATGCCCAAACTTGTTACAAGCATAAAATATCATATGTTTCATATTCCCTCTATAGCAGTTAATGGCTTTGTGACCAAACATATTGCAAGAAAAACAATATCCCTTAAAGTACCTGAAAGTTGTTGATCTCTCTGTGTGACTGTTATTAGCTTGAACCATTCTACTACTATATCTGGCTGCAACATGTCCAAAATTATGACATATAAAACATTCAAAATTATTCATCAGAGGAAAGAATCGATTAACACTTCCATAGTTAGGAGTAAATGATTTTCTTTGAAGACTTTTGTTCCTTGGTTGTTGAAGTGGTTGACCTCTTATCTTATTTTTGAGCATTTCTAATTTTGCACTAGAGTTCCTTGCTTCAGTTTTTGAGCTAGATTCACCTTTCACAGTTTCATGAAAACCAAGACCAAATTTGATGGCAGGAGACCTTTGACTACTAAGAATATCATCCAAAATCTTAGTACTATCTTGAAATCGTAAAAGTTTATCCCTTTCTTCTAATTTACCTTTTAGTATATTTACCTCAACCTGATATTTCTCTTCCTTTTCAAGATACTGCTTCTTCATGATTTCTTTAGCTTTTCTTCCTTCTTCCACTTGTTTCCTTAATTCGAGAACTTCATTTTCTTTTTCTTCAAATGCTTGGAGTATTTCTTCATTCTGCTTATTTGAATTTTTGAGATCTTCTTTTAGAGAAAAGATCACACCTTGAAGAGCTTCATAGTAGCTAGTTATTTCTAAAAGTTCCTTGGTTGTTGTGTCCTTTTCATTCACTTCAATTCTCAATGATGTCACTTCATCTTGTAGCCTTTGACATTGGCCTTCCTTTTCCTTGTATTGCTTCCTTACTTTCTTTCCTTCCTCCAACTAGGCTTTTAGTCTAGTAACTTCTTTTTTGTAGGCACATTCCCTTTTATCAATTATATCATTTTGATCTCTAATTGTTTCTATGAGCTTTTTAAATTTTGCCTCTATTTTATTTCTTTCTCTTTTACCCCTAAGATCAAATTCATTTGTTTCACTGTCACATTCATTATCTTCAAATGAACAGAGAAATGTATCACAAGAGGACAACAAATTCGTACGTGATAATTCTTTTTCTTGTTCATCTTCATTCTGAGGTGATTCTGAATCTAAGGAGTTGCTTCCACATAATGGCCAATCGTCTCTTCCACTGTCACAGTTCCCTTGATATGTCTTCTTATTTTGAGGTGCTTTCTTCTTTAGCTTCTTTCCCATTGTTTTTATGGATCTCCTTCAAGTGATCAAGCTTCTACCAAAGGACCTGCTATGTTCCCAATTGTTGGAAATAATACTGGGGGGGGTGAATCAGTATTTACAAATCAATAACATTTTTATTTCCATTATCAGATTTATATACGCTACTTCAGTGAAGGGAACTCGTGTGTGCACGCAACTATTCTTAAGGCAACCAACGTATATCCAATGAACTTATGATTCAATTAATTCATCATATGTTGATCTTTAATTAGTGCATTAGTACTTTATTAAACATTAAATAATAGCAATTGGTAGTAATAACAGAATAAACCATCACACATAAAAAACACACATGAACACCAAGATTTAAGGTGGAAACCCATTGCTGGAGAAAAACCACCTATTGCTATTGTCTCTGTCTTCTTTTAATATAAATAGTAATTTGTTTACAATCTTGTATTGTTGTAGACTCATCCAAGTATGCAGGAACCCACCTACAAAAGGCTACAACCTTCTCTCATTCTCCATCTTCTACTGGAAGGGAGCTACAACCCCCTAGCTCTTGTACTAGCCGATATGTTTACTAGTATGTAGGCACCAACCTACAGAAGACTACAACCTTCACTCATTCTCCAACTGCTACTGGAAGGGAGCTCCAACCCCCTAATCAAATCACAGCCATTACTGGAAGGAAGCTTTGAGTTCCTCACTAAAAGCTCCAACCCTGAGTATCATCTAGGGACCACGTTTCATGAATTTTCAGACTGGATATTCCTGGTACACAACACTACAATGTGAGGGCCACGTTTCATCAAATTTCACAATGGACCCATTAGTAACATTGAAGCTCAAAATCAATCACCACTGCAATACATCCATCAAATACATCTGCATAAACCAATCACTGAAACTGAATCATCAATCTCTAACATAATTGAAACTCAATCATCACTCTCTGAATCAACCATAACTAAATCAATCAATCACTGAATCCTCTGACATACTGAATCAAGCAATCACTGAACCTCTGACATACTGAATCAAAAAACCACTAAACCTTTGACACAACTGAATCAACCATTCATTCAAACTTAATCAAATTCAACCAATCAACTATAACAGATGGATCATTCAAACCAGTACACAAATCTAAACCCAGAGAACTGCATCAATGACTAGAACCAATTGTAAAATAAAAAATCATGTGTCAGAATGTATACGCTCCTTCAATAAAGCCAACCTGTGTGTATACGCTACTTCCTTTAGCCCAACTTGCGTATACCTCTAAATATATTGAATCATAAAACATATGAACCACAAACTATACCAATTAGGGACATTCTGAATATCTACTATCATATTACATAGTTATAAACAGATAGCAACAAGGATCACCCTTATTTCATAGTCAATCAACCAATTAGCCTCAACCTCCTTATACAATCAATTTTATTTTCATATCTAATGAAGACATCATTGACAAACAATAGTAAAACAACAACATTGATTTGATAGCTCAGTCATCCCTGAACATCAATCTTTTGTTTTGGATACTCTACTTGGAAGACCTGAACTAGCGTGTATATGCACCTTCACCAAAGTGAATTAGCATATAGATCTTCAAATACTTATAACTTCGTTGCAATTCCAAACTTCAGACATACCCAGATCATCACATATAAAGGATAAAAAATGTGTTAGCAATCAGATCTAGCCTATCCATTGTCAGACCACATAATGATAAGTCATTATGATCCTGATCCATCATTAGATCTCATCCATTATCGAACACTTAGGTGCATACATAGTAAAGAATTAGAAACCCATAACATGCATATTTTCTTTTGATCTAACACTTCATAAGATATTCATTACTTGTGCCCTTAGCCCTTTGATCTTCTCCTCTTTATATACTTAGATCCTTTGTTAGTACCTCGGGCCAAAACCTCAAACAAATACCTCGGACCAAAAATTTCAGACCAAAACCTAGGACCAATACCTTCGACCAAAACCTAGGACCAATACCTTGGACCAAAAACCTCGGATGAATACCTCGGACCAAAGCCACACTTAAGATCTGTGGTGTTCTTGGACAGGATAAAATAATCATTACTCGGCTCAATATTGTAGGCTAATACCATAGTATTGACCCCTGGTATTCTCTACTCTTGAAACTTCTTGATTTTCCAAGTTATATGCACTTTTCCTCTTGTGAAATTGTGTGCATGCGTATACGCCCTTTTTTTCTATGAACCCATGTGTATATGATACTTGGACAAGGTGAACCAACGTATACTTATTAAACCATTCTCTTTCTTCAATTTCTTGATTCTGATCTATAGTCCTTTGTTCCTTCATCCTATTCTTTTTACCATTACTTTGTTCCCTTTGAATAGACCTGTTATAATATGATTTTCCATTTTACATTACTTCTGCACTGATTCCTTTGAACTGCACTGATCCCTTTGAACTGCCCTACATTTTTTCTTTTTACAATAAACACAACCAACATGCATTCTGTCACATCTAATATCTCTCTTATAGATTCATCTAGTTACCATATACAAGTGAGTTGTTCTTCTACAAGTGGGTTTCCATCAAGTACAACAAATGTATAATAATGCCAACACAGTATCCTAAAAAGAATGGTCATAAACCAAACGAGGGTCCTAAGCAATGTCATTCTCAAAATGAAAAAAATCAATTCAACAAAAGGATAAGGAAAATAAAAACAAAGGGAATAAGACTGATAGACATTGTAACTTTTGTAATCGAGATGGCCACTTAGAATCTAAATGCTTTAAGAAGATGGAAGCCTTGGAAGCAGCAATGAAGAAGCATAACATCCATTTGGAGCACTCTTTAACTTCAACATCATCTTCAAGAATTGCACTTTTTTTATGTAGTTGTCAAGCATCTTGGTTTGGCTATGCACTAAATGTATCTTCTTCTTCTCATTCTCATAAGTGGCTCATTGATTCTAGAGCTTCTTATCACATGGCCAAAAACAAAGCCATGTTTTCTTCTTTAAATGATTGTAACACCAAAAATATATATGTTGGTGATGATATATCTCTTAGGGTTGTAGGGACTAGAACTATTCATCTAGACAATGGTCAATTTAATGATGTATTATGTGTTCCAACCTTATTATGCAACCTTCTATCTATATATTAGATAACTCATTCAAGTGAAGGTAAAATCATTGAATTCTCACCTCATGATGTTGTAATTAAGGACCTAAGAGATCCTAGACAGATTTTAGCTACTGGCATTGCTGATGATTCTACAAGATTGTATAAGTTTAACAAATTTGGATCATCAAATCTTCCCTCGGTATTTGTTGCTCATAATGATGAAGTGAGCAAACTTTGGCATGAGCGATTTGGTCACTTAAACTATCGCTCCCTTCAGAATCTATGTAAAGAAATATGGTGACAGGTCTTCCTATGGTATCTTGCAGAGATGGTGTTTGTTCCAGATGTGTACTCAGAAAACATCATCGGGATAGTTTTGAAAAACGTGCCTCTTGGCATGCCTCAACCCCTTTACAGCTTGTGCATAGTGATTTATGTGGTCCACTTCCTGTTGTTTCATTCTCTGGCTACAAGTATTTCTTAACTTTCATTGATGATTTCTCCAGATGCACTTGGGTATACTTCTTAAAACTCAAGAGTGAAGTATCTAACATGTTCTTGGCCTTTAAGGCCTTTGTTGAGAAACAATTGGGACACCAAATTCTTAAGCTAACATCTGATAATGGCAGAGAATATGTTACAACAAATTCATCCACCTTTCCACTGAGCATGGAATTCAAATGTAACATATTGTTCCATATAATCCACAACAAAATGGTGTAACTGAAAGGAAGAATCATGCCTTAAATGAAATGGCTAATTGTATTCTTCAATCTAAAGTACTTAGTCTTAATTTTTGAGCAAACGCAATTAACTGTGCAACTTATATAGTTAATCACACTCCTACTAAGATTTTAAAGAATATCACTCCAGAAGAAGCATGGAGCTCAATTAAATCATATTTAAGTCACTTTCTTGTTTTTTGAAGTGAAGCATAGGCCCATATTCTAGATGAAAAACATAAAGCTTTAGAACCTAAGAGTGAAAAATGTATTTTTTTGGATATTCTGAAGATGTCAAGGAATATAGACTTATTCCACTTAAGTCCAAAAATGTTATCATTAGAAGAGATGTAAAGTTTGCTGAAAATATATCAGCCTATGAGCCTAGTTCAGCAGATGTGCCACCTCTCTCTATCCACTCTATTTCTGAAAATATTTCTTCTTTAGATGATGACAACGAGGATGAAAATCCTCCCACACCTTCTCAGTATCCTCCTTTAGCTCCTCAACTTCCAAAATGGGTTCGTGCTACTCGAGATGCAACAGGTGCTCTTGTAGGTGATCCTACAGATCAACTTCGCACTCATTCTCAGTTTGATAGAGCCTCTTATTCACTGACTCAAGCTCCAATGAATTATGATCCTGACACATATTGGGTGCAAATAAGGTGTCTTTTAGAACTCCTAATTTCCTCACATTAATTATCAACCTGGGTAAGTCTTTTTGTTTCAAGAGTGTACACAATATGTGCAAGTGATGGAAATCGTTATATCTATAGAGAGAAATACCTTAAGATAATTTATTAAATTCAATAAAAGAGTAAACAGATCAAACCATAAATCTCAAGCTTGTAACTTCAAGGAAATTAACATATTCAAGCATCAAAACTAAATCTTAATCTAAACCAAACTCAATCTTAATCAAGAGATTCTAATTGCAATTACATCAACCGAGTGCACCGTAGCAATAAAAAATATCTTTCAACTGAATCTAAACTACTGCATAGAAATAAAGCAACTGATTTAATTAATTCTGGCTTTTAATTAACAAGAAATTATTCATCTAATAATTAAATCAATCCACGACATAAATAGATGGAATCAATCGAGAGAATTAAGAAGTAATGAAATGAATACACGAAATCCACACTGATGAAAGTAATGTTTTTTGCATGATGATGTGTAGATGTTGTTGTTAAAAGCACATATGATGTTGTTATTCTGTCATTAGTTATGATAAAGTCTTATAAAGAGTTGCACTTAGTGGAGTTAATTCTACATGATGAGGATATGCATGTCATGGTCCTTATTGACTTTAGTTGATGATGATCAGTTTCACTCACTATTTATATGTTGTTGTCATTAGGTCTTCAATGATGCATAAGTTTCATATGGTGCAGTTATGGATGATGCCTAGAGCGTTGTTCATGGTTCTCACATATGTTACATGGTTATGATACATGTATATGTTATGCTTCTTGAGGATTGTGGCTCTTCATTTGTAGAGCATGTTGATCTTGATAATATGATATTAAGAAGATGGGTTACTAACAAACCTTGAATACATAGTCTTATGCTTGGTTGATGATGATGAGTTCATATTGCTATGTCTATGTCACAGGTTATCAATGATGGATGGTTACTTGAGTTGAATATTGGTGATTTTTTTATAATGTGATAATTCTTCTTGCATGAAGATAATAGGCCAAGAGAATAATAGTGTTGACTATATGAGGAAAAGGCAGGTTACATGAAGATAAGAGGATGGTTATTGATATAATACTGCTATAACTGTTGGGTGATTCTTGGAGACATTGTATACTTAGTCATATATTGATAGATTTTATCACATAATGATGTTGATGAGGATTGATGCCACATTATCCTATCTTATATTATGATGATATTCTTGGTTCTCACCTATGCTACTGATGTATGAAGAAATATGTTGTTCTGTTGGAAAAGATCTATATGTCTTTGACGTACGTGGATTGAGGCTCCTCCTACAAAGGGAAAGAGCAAGTTGACCCTGATGAGATCAAGGGAATGAGTTGATGACATATCTCTATGGATCAATCTTATGATGTTGCATACTTGGTTATAAGTTGATGATATTGAATCTACATTGCCTTATCTTGCATATTGATGATGAGGATGTGCATGTTATTGCTAATATTGCTTCCATCTATGTTTCAAGATCCTATGATGACTATTATGGTCTTGCTACTGAAGGGTTGAGGTCCTTTGTTTTAATCATAAATGTCATATATGTCTCTTGATGTAAAGGTCATGTAAATACCCATAATATAATAATTCTAATATTCATTCATGTTTGGATTATTGGAGTTGTTGTAGTGGCTGCATCACCCTCCAAAATTTTGGCTTACATCCAAATTTCAGAGCCTTCCTTGGTTTTCCCTTTGATGGTTACAAACGCTCGAGCTCACGCCATGAGATCTTGTGAAGTCTTTTCATCGTTTTGATTGTTTGGACCTTAGTCATATTTTGGCATATTGATTCCTTTGTCATGCTTGCGATCTTGTTCTAGAAAGTTTGAATATTTTTCATTGGGTGTTTGCATTGTCTTCACTATGTAAGCATCCATCGTACTCACACGCAAAGTTGTAAGCACTGTCACGCAAGTGTCCTCATGGTCATCTGAAGGTCTATCTCAAGTGTTGCACTTGTCACTTTCAGCTCTAAGACAGTCTCACCAAGGGCATGTTTTTTCTTATTGTACTCATGGTCGGTGTTGTCTAATCGTCAAAGTATGCTAAGTGTATGATCACAATGTCATGTTTGTACAAGTTCATTTGCTTTCAATACTTAGCCATTTCCTTGAAAATTTGTCCGACTGACAACCCTCTTCCACTGGATCTCGACTAAGTTGCACTACATAGTCTTAGCCCTCTGTGACCTTTCTCTACTGCTCAAAACTGTGCAATGCTTGAGGCTCTCGTCCAGGTCAGTTTCACTTGCATAATCCCTAAGGTGGGCAGCCTGTATACCTCCCAGAACCATGTCAAAACTAGCTCCATGTCCAAACTGAACTACAAATTTCTCAAGCATAGTCATCAAGCCTCCTTATGGTCCGTCAAAACCCTACACTACACCAAGACCTGGGCTTGCACTGATCTCCAAACTACACATACATGTCATGCTGTTCCTTTGATGCCTTTCTCTGCACTACCTTTAGAAACTACGTAGACATGTCCCACAGGAATCCTACTGCCTGTCCTGCACTCATCTCCAAAATTGCGCAGACATGTCCAACTAGTCCTCTACTACCTTGCTCTACACTGGCTTTAGAAACTATGCAAACATGTCTAGAAAGCCCTCTCTTTCATATCCTACACTATTCTCCAAACTGTGTAGCCATATCTGGGAGGCCCTTTGCTTCCTAGCCACACTATTTTCCAAAATTGCACAGGCATGCTCAACATGTCCCTTGCAACCATGTCATGCATTAATCTTCAAAACTATGTAGAACTTACCAAAAGGTACCTTGTGGCCCTATCTTTCCTCCCCTCTAGGAATTCAATAGAAGTACCCCTCAGGGTCCCACCTTGCAACTTCCATTGGTGTCCTCCACTACGCAATTATGTCTCATAGTGGTCACTACTCAGTTTTTCTCGACAGTGTAGGTTGTCCTCTCAGAGTTCCTCATTCCATCTTGATCTACACTCTGCGTTTTCACAGTGAGTTCTACTCCCTCCTTGTCACCCAAAACATGATAACAATGCATCATGTTAGACTAGGAGGTTTTGGATTTAATTTCGACTTGTCATGAGTGAATTACAAGAATAGGTACACCGATAAATCATGGACAGATGATGAACGGGATGAAGAAAGAGAGTACATGCTAGAAGACTTGCTTGCAGTTGGACCGACGTACCAAGCACATCAAGCAACAAGTGAAGGGAACATATGCATTGGACCATCATGCAATACCAAGATCATCGAAGACCCCGCAACACTATACCATGTGGAGGAGAAGACAAAGCACACCAAGAGTACATCCATCACTCAACAACGTAGTAGCCTTACACAGACACCACAGTCATCTAGTGCATGTTAGCAGTGTCATGTCGAGTTTTGTCATGAGTTGTCTTGGCCACATCGCCACTATGGGACATATCCATTGTAACTCAATGTAATGTAAAGTAAAGTCCAATGGACACACACAAGAAGTTGAAGAGTCATGTGTGTTGGAAATTCATTGGAAGTTGAACAATCATGAGGGTAGTCCAAGAGTCACAAGTGTCAAGCATCACACTTGGATATATATACCCCTCTCATTGTATGAGCAAGGAATTTTCACCTTGGCTCCTCCCACATAGCCTTAAGAATCTGTAGTCTTTTCTTTGAGGAGCGAGGAGTGGCTTCAATGTCCCACTACTAGGACTAGTGATGTATGGTGTAAAAATGTGTCTTGGTACTTTTGCTTAATTCAGAAGCTTACTAAGGCCAACATGTTTTCACGCATGTTTTGTAGATGTTTGTAAGGCTATTCTTTAAACATTTATAATGCATGTTTTCTTAACCTATACTAAGTCAGTTGAACTACTTTGGTTATTTTAGTACTTACATTGTTGAAGATGTGTGGTATTTTTTATCACCATTGTCTCATCCTTGTTGACTACTATGTGGGATACTAGATAGACCACCTTTGTGTAGTGGCTATCACCACTATCACATCCTTGTGGAATACTCCGTGGGATACTCAACAGACCATATTTGTTTTCTCGTTATAACAACTGTCACGTCCATGTGGACTACTCTGCTGGGTGGTGTATGTGTTGAGCCTTCACCTCAGTTTTAACAACTTCTACATCCATTGTGGACTATTTCACTAGATGTTGGACAAACCCTTCTTCGTTCGCGTGTGTCTCTTCCTGGGTGGTACTGCTACCTTTCATTTATAGGCTCACTTTAATACCCCCCTTTGTAGAAAGAGAACCTTGACATACTTACATTACACACTCACCAGGCACACATTCCTTGTTGTTTGAAGATATCGGCATAACACTCTCATGTGCTGATAGTTAGAGCCAAGGTAGATCGTTAAGTATATGGAAACCAATTCTTCATACCATATGGGACTCCTACACTAAATAGTGTGAGGTCTAGTTGGGACTTCACATCAGGGAGAGCCCCTTGGTTAACAGATTTCCAGCACCATAAAAAAAATGGAACTAGAAGGAGCTCCAAATGACAGGTTGTGCCCATAGATTTTGGTTTGAATCTCTTATTTAAAAATGGCTCTTCCTAACATCATAACCCCAAGATGTCTTTCTACAAATTTTGAATGTACCATCCCTGCAAAAGTCGTCCATGACCTATCCAAGTTAAAGTTCAGTGGTGAGGGTGAACCATATTTTCATGCGCATGTGCGCTAAGTTATAAATTTTTTCCTATGCCAAAAGATAGAGTACGAAGATGTTTTGACTGTATTACTCACCCTCACATTCGAAGGTCATACTCAACGCTGGTGTTACACATTACCCTTTGCCTCTATCGATTCATTTTCTCAACTTGTCAAAATGATGATTAAAACGTTCGATGAGTATAGCCCCCAGTATTTCCATGAAAAAATCTAGCATTTAATTATGGAGCCTGACAAATAAGTTGAGGACTTTTTTGATCGCTTCCTTCACCTCTATTACAAAATCCCTGAGCAGCTTGTGAACTTTGAATTCTTGAGAGAAGAGTTTAAATGCTTGGTTCATAGTTCTTAATACAGTGAACCTCCTAATTTCCCTTCCTCCCCAACTCTTGCGGATCATGAGGAACCTCAGATTGTGGAGGAGGATCCCAACACCCACTTTTTTCCTTTTCCTCCTCCCTTTCTAGTACCGATGTGGGGGACCCCTTTCAGTGATTGCAAAGTTGAGACATCTGCGCTGTGGGTGATCCAAAATGGATCCAAAACACCCTCTAAATATTCAAAACCAAAAACTATCGCAAAAGGAACACCTTCACAAAAGGCAGATTACACTATCAGGAGCAAAAAACATGAAGAAACAGTGGAAAACAAGCCTATCAGAGGTCAAAGGAACGACGCATAGGAGCCGTCGGATCTGGCCGATCAATGATCCAGATCCAATCGGCATATCGCAATCGGTAGAGGCTATTGGAGGCTATTGGAGGCTTCCATATGAAATATGTGATAGCGATCAATGCGGGTTAATAAGGACCATCGATCAAGCATGCAAATCGACGGCCTAGGTTATCTCGCAATATTGTAATCAGCAGATTATAAAGGAGCGTACAAATGGCCTGGGGTCTATGCGATATGCGATTGTGATCAATTGCATCATAATATTGCGTTGGGGTAATATAATGGAGTGGGGCCGATATAAATATGACTTGCGATAGCCAGACCTGATGGGGTTATAGATGATATTTAATATATTTTGAGTTCCAAAAAACAACATTTTTCTGTGTATTTCGCATTTTCGCCAAATAAATGAAATATAAAGGAAATGTGCCCGATGCGATAAAACCAGACTTGATGCAACTTATAGATGCAAATATATAACATTTCAAGTCTACCATAAAGCCATTTTGCGGGATTTTCAGTGTTTTAATGTATGTTTACAAATACAAAGGAAACCGTGGCACAGGGGCACTTGCAACTTGCGATAGCGATTACAGGTGGACCCGATAGGAGTATAGAGTGGATTTAAGGATATTTGAAGTCTAATAAACGACAGCTTGGTAAATTTTCCTATGCTTTTAGTGTATTTCTCTCTGTAAACAGAGAACGGTATTTTTGGGGATTTCAAAGGCCTGATGGTCCCTTCCGTTACAGAACAGGTGGCCACCTTCCATGAAGACATTATGCCATGATTGGTTAATGCTCAGAGGGGATTTGAGTAGATATAGGCTGGGATCCAGAGAGCCCAGAAGAGGAAACAAACAGATAGTGCAAAGAAACAATCATCCATACAGATCATCAACTACTTAAGTATTTGCACTCACAAACTAAATTGCAGCAATCAAGACACTATAGGTGGATGGGTTTTCTACATCAGTTTCATCTAGTCATCAGATATAAGAAGGGCATACACAATAAAGTTGCAGATATGTTGTCCAGACCAATCATAAATGCATCTACTATACTTAAGCATAACGCAGTAATGCATGAAAGCTACATTGAACAATATTTTCAAGATATAGATTTTAAAGATGGATATGCAACTTTAAGTCATGGCAAATAAGTAGAAGAATTGGATTATTATGTCAAGGACCAACTCTTGTATCATTTGGGAAAGTTATGCATTCCACAAACTAAAAGAGTTAACATAATCTGAGAAGCACATACTTCTCTTATATCAGGTCATTTTGGTGTAAGTAAAACAGTTGCACAGCTACAAAGGTTCTGTTATTGGCCATGAATGCATGAAACAATTTCTAGATATATTAAAGGGTGTACCATGTGTGCTAATAGAAAGCCTAGTAATAGAAAATTAGGCATGTATACTCCACTTCCAGTTCCTTCTCGTCCTTGGGAAAGTGTTTCCATGGACTTTGTTGGGGGATTACCAAAGTCTAGAAAAGGTCATGATTATTTATATGTTATTGTGGACAGGTTCAACAAAATGTGTATTTTAATACCTTTTAACAAACAAATTACAACTGGACAAACAACGAAGTTGTTCTTTCAGCATGTATGGGTTCATTTTGAGTTACCCACTTCCATTGTATCTGATTGAGATTCCCGATTTGTTGGGAAGTTTTGGTCAACTATATAGGAATTAATGGACACCAAACTGAAGAAGAGCACAACCTTTCATCCACAAATAGATGGCCAAATAGAGGTGGTCAACAGGACAATGATCCAGTTGCTCAGAAGTTATTACAGCAGGCATCCTAAGCTTTGGGATGACAATTGTGTTATGTGCAACATGCTTACAACCATGCCAAGCACTCTTCTACATAGAGATCTCCTTTTGAGACTTGTTTTGGTTTTACACCAAGGTCTCCCTTGGATTTTGTCTTTGGAAAAGACATAGCAGTTGATGAACACAGTGATGTGGAGAAAGCAACCAAGTTCATTGAACAGATTCAAGAAATTCACCACGAAGTGTAGGAAGAGCTGGAAAGAAGCCAGGCCAAGTACAAGGCAAGGCATGACAAGCATTGAATTCAACATAGCTTCCAAGTTGGTGATCAAGTCTGGTTGTACATCAGTAAAGATAGAATGCAAGGTGAAGGTAAGAAGATGAAGCCAATAAGCTATGGGCCTTTCAAGATACTTGAGAAAATTGGTGAAAACACTTTTCACCTTGATTTTCCAGCTTATATGCATATCTATTCAATCATTAATTCAGAGAACTTGAGACTGTTTGAACCTTCGTTGATTGAAGATCCTAAAGAGCAAAGTCAGTTGCCTTCTATTGATGATTTGTTGCCTAAATATCTCAATGAGTTGCAGGAAGATACAGTTCTGGACAAGAAGGTGATAACTACGTGCATAGGGGATGTTGAGTACCCCAGAATTAGACTCAAAGGATCAAAACCAAGCAGTGCATGATGGATAGAAATTGGACAAGTGAGGAAGTTGTGTCCTCACTTGATCGATGCTTAAAAACCAACTTTTGGTTGTCCAAAAGCTTTTTCAGTGGGAAGGCGTGATCCAAAATGGATCCAAAACACCCTCTAGGTCTTCAAAACCAAAAACTATCGCAAAAGGAAAACCTTCAGAAAAGGTGGATTACACTATTGGGAGTGAGAAACATGAAGAAACAGTGGAAAAAAGGCCTATCAGAGGTCAAAGGAATGACACACAGGAGTCATTGGATATGGTCAATCAATGGTCCAAATCTGATCAGCATATCGCAATTGGCAGTGGCTATCAGAGGCTATGAGAGGCTACCATATGAAATATACGATAGCAATCAGCGCGGGTCAACAAGGACCATCGATTATGCACACAGATCGATGGCCTAGGTTAACTCACAATATCACAATCGGCAAATTACAAAGGAGTGTACAAACGGCCCAAGGTCTATGTGATATGTGATTGCGATCAATTGCATCGCAATATCGTGTCAGAGTAATACAATAGAGGACCGATATAAATATGACTTGCGATAGCCGGACCCAATGGGGTTATAGATGATATAAAATATATTTTGAGATCTGGAAAATGACATTTTTCTGTGTATTTCACATTTTCACCAAATAAATGAAATATAAAGGAAATGTGCTCGATGCGATAAACCCAGACTCGATGGAACTTATAGATGCAAATATATAACATTTCAAGTTTGTCATAAAGCCATTTTGCGGGATTTTCAATGTTTTAATGTATTTTTACAAATACAAAGGAAACCATGGCACAGGGGCACTTGCAACTTGCAATAGCGATTATAAGTGGACCCGATAGGAGTATAGAGCAGATCTAAGGATATTTGAAGTCTGATAAATGGCAGTTTGGTGAATTTTCCTGTGTTTTTAGTGTATTTCTCTGTGTAAATAGAGAACGCTATTTTTGGGGATTTCAAAGGCCCGATGGTCCCTTCCATTATAGAATAGATGGCCACCTTCGCTGAAGACGTTATGCCATGATTGGTTAATGCTCAGAGGGGATTTGAGCGGACAGAGGTCGGGACCCAGAGAGCCCAGAAGAGGAAACGAACAGACAGTGCCGATTGGCTTAAAAGCCATAGAAGAAAGAAGACAGAGACAAGCAGTGTTGAGACAGAAAGAAGACAGAGACAAAGAGTGAGAGAAAGAGTTTGTGTACTCAGAGAAGCTTGAGGGATTCAAGAAAAACTCCTGCTATTTTGTATATGTTGTGTTGAGACTCAATTTGAGCTCACATTTTGTAAAAATCTGCTCTTGAAGACATAATAGAGAGGTTACCAATGAAGGCTAGACCAGGAGACATAGCCCAAGAGTTTTGGGTGAACTCCATATTAAACTTGTTGTGTTTATGTGTGTTTGTCTATTATGTTTCTCTAACTGCTCAATTGTCTATATTATTCTCAATCTTATCGATCCGTTGCACTAAGTAATATAGGAAAGTCCATGCACATGAGTCTGTAATACCTTAAAAGTAATCTAAGATCTTATTTTCAGATCAAGTGGTATCATAGCTTTAGGTTTGCTAAGGTTAGACAAGCTTGTGCTGGATTGTTGAATGCTAACTAGGTCAAAGCTCAAAGTAGGAGAAGGAGAGCTTGTTGAGACTAATCCAGAGATTGGAAGAGTCTACTCTCAAAGGAGAATAGTCAGAGAAGTCCCATTGGAATCAGAATTTCAGTTCATGGACTGCTTTATGGCAATGTGAGCCATGGTGGAAGAAATGTATCGGGAATTTGAGAAGGATCAAGGTGAAAACACCTCAACACTCGAGCAAGGCAAAGGAGCAGACAAACCTCTAATAGTTTCCCATTTAGAAGGCCAAGGGAAAGGGGAAGAGCCTTCTCCATCAACACCTCCTTCTAGCCCTAAAAAGAAAAGGAAGAAAACATCTTTGATTAAATTAGATGTAAAGTTTGATTTGCCAATCTATGATGGAGAATTAAATGCAGAAAAGCTAGATAATTGGATTAGACAGATTTATGTGTATTGTAGGGTGTAGAAGATTGATTCAGAAAGGAGAAAAATTTAGTTGGCTAGCCTTCGCCTTAGAGGAACTGCACTAGTGTGGTGGGAAGGCGGGACACAAGATGATTTGAAGAAGCATAGTAAAATTCTTTCTACCTAGAATGAATTTGTTTCTATAATTAGAAAACAATTCTATCCTCTCCCTTATATGCAGCAAGATGCTCCATTGCCTAACATCAGAATATACATGTTATATGCTTTAGAGAATGCAGAGATCAAGAAGAAAGTACAGGAGCTGCTCGATAAAGAGTTCATAAGACCAAGCACATCACCATGTGGATCTCCAATCATGTTGGTGAGAAAGAAAGATGGTTCATGGAGGATGTGCATTGATTACAGAGCACTGAATAAAATAACGATCAAGAATCATTATCCTCTTCCTCACATTGATGATCTATTAGATCAGCTGAAAGAGGCAGTTTAATTTTCCAAGTTAGACTTATGTAGTGGTTATCATCAAGTCAGAGTAGCAGAACAAGATGCATGGAAGACTACTTTTAAAACAGGCAAGGGCTGTATGAATGGCTAGTTATGCCTTTTGGCTTAACTAATGCTCTTGCCACTTTCATGAGAGTTATGAATGATGGACTCAGAGCTTTTATTGATGATTTTGTAATAGTATATTTAGATGACATTCTTGTTTTTAGTAAAACATGGGAATAACATTTGAAGCATGTAAAGCAGACTTTAGATGTTTTGAAAAGAGAAAATCTCTATATGAAATTGTGAAAATGTGTATTTGGCAAAACATCTTTAAATTATTTGGGTCATATTGTAGGGGGTGGTGAATTGAAGATAGATCCCTCTAAGGTTGAAGTCATTGTGAACTGGCCTAAACCCAAATCTGCTACAGAAGTTAGGAGCTTCCTGGGAGCAACACAATATTGGAGAAAGTTTATTGCTAACTTTTCCTTGATTGCAGCTCCCTTACATGCTTTAATAGGATTGAATAAGGTGTTTCAGTGGGGAGGCAAACAACAGAAAGCCTTCGACACCTTAAAATAAAAAATTAGTATAGCACCAATATTAGCACTGCTAGATCTTCAATGACCATTTGAGATTGAAACAGATGCCAGTGACTATGCCATGGGAGCAGTGTTGATTCAACACGGTAAACCCATATGCTATCATTCTGAGACATTTAATTCTGCAGTAGTTAATTATCCCACATATGATAGAGAATTGTATGCATTAGTACAGAGTGTGAAAAAGTGGAAATGTTACTTATTGGGCAAAGAAACAATCATCCATACAGATCATCAACCACTTCAGTGTTTGCACTCACAAACTAAATTGCAGCAATCAAGACACTATAGGTGGATGGGTTTTCTACAGCAGTTTCATCTAGTCATCAGATATAAGAAGGGCATACACAATAAAGTTGCAGATATGTTGTCTAGAGCAATCATAAATGCATCTACTATACTTAAGCATAACTCAGTAATGCATGAAAGCTACATTGAACAATTTGCTCAAGATATAGATTTTAAAGATGTATATGCAACTTTAAGTCATGGCAAACAAGTAGAAGAATTAGATTATTATGTTAAGGACCAACTCTTGTATCATTTGGGAAAGTTGTGCATTCCACAAACTGAAAGAGTTAACATAATATAACAAGCACATACTTCTCTTATATCAAGTCATTTTGGTGTAAGTAAAACAGTTGCATAGCTGCAAAGGTTATGTTATTGGCCAAGAATGCATGAAACAATTTCTAGATATATTAAAGGGTGTACCATGTGTGCTAATACCAAGCCCAGTAATAGAAAATTAGGCCTATATACTACACTTCCATTTCCTTCTCGTCCTTGGGAAAGTGTTTCCATGGACTTTGTTGGGGGATTGGCAAAGTCTAGAAAAGGTCATGATTATTTATATGTTATTGTGGACAGGTTCAGCAAAATGTGTACTTTAATACCTTGTAACAAGCAGATTACAATTGAACAAACAACAAAGTTGTTCTTTCAGAATGTATGGGTTCATTTTCGGTTATCCACTTCCATTGTATCTTATCAAGATTCCTGATTTGTTGGGAAGTTTTGGTCAAGTCTGTGGGAATTTATGGACACCAAACTAAAGAAGAGAACAACCTTTCATCCACAAATATATGGCCAAACAGAGGTGGTCAATAGGATAGTGATCCAGTTGCTTAGGGGCTATTACAGCAAGCATCCCAAGCTTTGGGATGAGCATTTGTGCTATGTGCAACATGCTTACAACTATGCCAAACACTCTTCTATACAGAGATCTCCTTTTGAGACTTGTTTTGGTTTTACACCAACTTCTCCCTTGGATTTTGTCTTTGGAAAAGACATAGCAGTTTATGGACATAATGATGTGGAAAAAGAAACCAAGTTCATTGAACAGATCCAAGAAATTCACCAGGAAGTGTAGGAACAGTTGGAAAGAAGACAGGCCAAGTACAAGGCAAGGCATGACAAGCATCAAATTGAGCATAGCTTCCAAGTTGGTGATCAAGTCTGGCTGTACATCAGCAAAGATAGAATGCAAGGTGAAGGTAATAAGCTAAAGCCAATAAGGTATGGGCCTTTCAAGATACTTGAGAAAATTGGTGAAAATGCTTTTCACCTTGATTTGCGAGCTTATATGCATATATGTTCAGTCATTAATGCAGAGAACATGAGATTGTTTGAACCTTCATTGGCTGAAGATCCCAAAGAGCAAAGTCAGTTGCCTTCTATTGATGATCTATTGCCTAAATATCTCAATGAGTTGCAAGAAGATACAGTTCTAGACAGCAAGGTGAGAACTACACGCAAAGGGGATGTTGAGTACCTTAGAATTAGACTCAAAGGTTCAAAACCAAGCAGTGCACGATGGATAGAAATTGGATAAGTGAGGAAGTTGTATCCTCACTTGATCGATGCTTAAAAACCAACTTTTGGTGGTCCAAAAGCTTTTTTAGTGGGAAGGTGTGATCCAAAATGGATCCAAAACACCCTCTAAGTCTTCAAAACCAAAAACTATTGCCAAAGGAAAACCTAAGGCAGATTACACTATTGAGAGCGAAAAACATGAAGAAACAGTGGAAAACAAGCCTATCTATCGGAGGTCAAAGGAATGATGCACAGGAGCCGTTGGATCTGGTCGATCAACGGTCAAGATCCAATCTGCATATCGCGATTGGCAGAGGCTATCAGAGGCTATCAGAGGCTACCATATGAAATATGCAATAGCGATCAGTGCGGGTTGTGGGTCAACAAGGACCGTCGATCAAGTGCGCAAATCGACGCCCAGGTTAAGTTGCAATATCACAATCGGTAGATTACAAAGGAGTGTACAAATGCCCTGGGGTCTATGTGATACGCGATTGCGATCAATTGCATCGAAATATTGCGTTGTAGTAATACAACGGAGCGGGGCCGATATAAATATGACATGCAATAGCCGGACCCGATGGAGTTATAGATGATATTTAATGTATTTTCAGATCTAGAAAACTACATTTTTTGTGTATTTCGCATTTTCCCCAAATAAATGAAATACAAAGGAAATGTCCCTGATGCGATAAAACCAGACCCGATGGAACTTATAGATGCAAATATATAACGTTTCAAGTCCGCCATAAAGCCGTTTTGCAAGATTTTCAGTGTTTTAATGTATTTTTACAAATACAAAGGAAACCATGGCATAGGGGCACTTGCGACTTGTGATAGCGATTATAGGCAGACCCGACAGGAGTATAGAGCGGATTTAAGGATATTTGAAGTCTGATAAATGACAGTTTGGCGAATTTTCCCGTGTTTTTAGTGTATTTCTCTATGTAAACAGAGAACACTATTTTTGGGGATTTCAAAGGCCCGATGGTCCCTTCCATTGTAGAACAAGTGGCCACCTTCCCTGAAGACATAATTCCATGATTAGTTAACGCTCAGAGGGGATTTGAGCAGACAAAGGTCGGGAGCCAGACAGCCCAAAAGAGGAAATGAATAGACAACACCGATTGGCTTAAAAGCCACAAAAGACAGAAGACAGAGGCAAGCAGTGTTGAGATAGAGAGAAGATAGCGACAGAGAGTTAGAGAAAGAGTCTGTGTACTTAGAGAGGCTTGATGGATTCAAGCAAAACTCCTGCTCTTTTGTATCTGTTGTGTTGAGACTCAATTTGAGCTCACATTTTGTAAAACTCTACTCATGAAGACATGATAGAGAGGTCACCACTAAAGGCTGGACTAGGAGACGTAGCCCAAGAGTTTTGGGTGAACTCCATATTAATTTTGTTGTGTTTATGTGTGTTTGTCTATTATGTTTCTCTAACTGTTCAATTTTATATAGTATTCACAATCTTACCGATCCGTTGCACTAAGTAATATAGGCAAGTCCTTGCACATGAGTTTGTAATACCATAAAAGTAATCTAAGATCTCATTTTCAGATCAGTGGGTGCCCCCTTGTGTGAGTGCAAAGCTGATAAATTTTCACAATATGTCCCTAACCCATCTTCTCATCTGTCTCCTACTTCAATGGAAGAAAATCCATAATGGCTTAGGAAGCCTACAACGAAGATTCACTCCTCCATTCTGCAAGATCACATCACTGTGCGTAAATCAAGTCTCGAATATGATATGCATCTCTTGTCATCCTCTATCGTCTACAAGCCATGACTCGTTGTACCATGATTCACTTGATCAATCCACTTCACTAGCCAATTTTTCACATTTACTTGCTTCTCAAGACGCTGGCTCAAATTACGGTCAGGTGCAAGGCAGTCATATTACATAGGAAGATGAGAAGAAAGGTGAGGAATTTATCAATCTTCCCTCTCTGTTTCAAAATTGTCTGTATCAAAATAATGAGCTTCCATTCTTGAACGATACTCAATCTTCTAATCTTGGTGGAACATCATGTACAATTAATACTTTTGGTCAATCCCCAGTCTTGGGCAGTCATCACTCCCATGCTTCCATATGCCGTGACAAATGGACAAGCACATCATGTGATTTTCCATTTTCTCATGAAGACTTCAACTCAGATCTAGAATATGTTTTGGTCAAAGAAGACATCCATATCGAAACTTCCTCTTCACCTCACTTGCCCTTGTGTCCTACCATTCACGACGCATCTACATGTGGCAGAGATACTCCATGTTCTCTTGCTTCTCCATTTGATGCGTTATCTCCTCCATTGACACAAGGTATTGATTATGTCTATGATGATGTTGAAAACAGTCTAATAACATAGTGTTCTTCCCATTCCTAGTCATCTCTTCGTGTGCATGAAGACGACTCGTTAAATCAGCTTGCTGAAGCTGAAAAATCTGGCGAAACCTATGATAGAGATGGTTGCCATCTTGAGAGCAATTTTGAAATCAGCAACAAAAACCATCCTCAAGCAATGCATGATCTAGTTCACACTACAAAATATGATTATGCAATTCTTGAAAGTTCCGAGACATACTAGGGAGTCGAGGCACTTCAGTGTTTGTTGATGGTTATGTGAAGACCTTGCAAATCTGGTAAGCCCCCCGAACTAAATCAGATATGGTTTCTCACGCACAATCCATCTATCTACATGGTTTCATTTAGTGTGGATCCCCTAGTAAAAGATGTTTGGTATTTCGGGTGTGATCTTTCAAATTTTCAAAATTTTATTAATGACCAAATCCATGAATCTATTACAACATCTATCTTCATGCACATCTCTTACATCAAAGTTGGGTTGGGAATGTTCATGTCTCATGAAATCATGGAATTGTGTGAATTTTGTCATCTTAAAGACTATATTTTCCTGCAATCATACTTATCGAATTTTACCTCTCATGATCACCGCCTCATTCTTCTTGTGAATCTTGTACTGTGAATATACCCACTCATCACACCACCAATCCCCTTGTGTGATGATGCAGGAACGAGCTATCACATGAATCAATTTCCTCTCCCCAACTGGTTTCATGTAATCACAATGCTAACATCTCTTTTATATTCCTATGATGACCATGATGCTTATGTAGATTTTCAGTAGTTGTAGGAAGGTGGTTCGTCATGTCTAGCTCAGAGAACTTGTTTCTATTGTTCAAAGCGTTCACAAGATTGTTCAAATGAATTTTTCTTTGTTCATTTCAAACTATGAATCTAACATCTCAACTAGCTCATTTGATAATTCATCTATCTTGGGTGATTATCACTCGGCTTATCATTTCCCCATCAACACATCTAATGGCAGTTGCTTTGCGCGCTCTGGTCTTCACTATTTAACATATCTCTCTTCATATTTCTCTCAAGTAGATGAGGCACTTTAGCCTGCGCTGATGGTTATGATAGGTCCTCACTGTCTTGGCATGACGTCGAGAATGATCAAATTTATTTTTCCTTACAAGATCCCCATCATGATCCCGTATGTCAACACAAGAATTCATCCTCTCAAAAATCACGAGGCTTTCCAAACAACCATCAGGAATTTTATGATCCAATAATTGAATGGATGGAACAATCTTACTTGGCAATCCATGTTGTAGGAAACAAGTTTCAATCCTTCCTCGTGCTTGCTAAGGAAATTGGTACAAACAAGGACAAATCTGCAAGAAGCTTCCAAGGTTTGTTTAGAAAGGGTATCCATCAAAAAGGTAATCACGTGTATTGGGTGGTGGTAACACATCTTTCTGCCCAGAGGAAAGACCTTCCTTTCTGTGTGCAACTTGTTCAAATTTTTATATTTTCTGTTGCACACTAATTTTGATCTATTTTAATTGTTTGTATCTTTATGGATGCAGGTCAACAGTGTCTTCTTTAAAGTTATTAGAAGGTTTGAACTAGAGAAAATTGATGTTTTCCTAACTGTTCTTACATGCTATGACATCGTATGGTAAATAATCTCCCACAAAAATGTTCTGAATTATACTATTATTATTTATTTTGATCATATTACAGGTTCATTTAGATTGGAAATCATTGGTAATATTTATAGGTTATCTCAACCTGAAAAGAATCTCAATAAAGATTTGTTTTTAGATTAATTAAACAAAAAGAGAGAGAGTTCACGCTTAAATTTTCCATTTCTAGTCAGAGAGCTTTTATTTTAGCTTTCAACCTTGTATGTCATAATGGCACGAAGCACCCAATCAAACATGCTAGAGCCTACATGCTTTACATAAATCATAAGCAATCCAAGCACTTCAAAATTCTTATTCTTCGACAAAACAAATCTCCACTACCATTGCCTTGATTTTGTATATATATATATTTGTTTATTTTTTAACCTCATTGATCACTATTTATTAGCAATCCCTTTAATTTAGGGTTTTTATTTTAGCTTTCAACCTTGTATGTCATAATGGCACTAAGCACCCCAATCAAACATGCTTTACATAAATCAAAACAATTAAAAGTTAATAACCACTTGTCATCAAATCATAAATAATCCAAGCATTTCAAAATGCTTATTCTTGGACAAAACAAATCTCCACTACCATTGCCTTGATTGTATATATATATTTGTTTATTTTTTAACCTCAATGATCACTATTTATTAGTTACCCCTTTAATTAAGGGTTTTTATTTCAGATTTAAACCTTGTATGTCATAATGGCACTAAGCACCCCAATCAAACATGCTAGAGCATACATGCTTTACATAAAGGAAAACAATTAAAAGTTAACAACCACTTGCCATCAAATCATAAAGGTCTCATCACGCAAATATGTTGAAGTGTATGTTAGTCATAAAAAATTGAAAAGTATGAATTGCCTTACAATCAACAACCATAAAACCCTGAGAACAACATAACAAAACTTTCTCTCTCACACATGCATACATTCCACCAAGAATACACTAAATGACCAAAAAGAGAAAATTTTCACTGTCATCATGGAAGAGTAATAATTCAATACTAGTATTTCCTAAACGGAAGAATAATAATTTAATGCTACTCTTTCCTACACTTACTGTAATTCAATGCTACTATTTCCTACACGGAAGAGTAATAATTTAATGTTATTATTTCCTACACTTACAATGTTTCGATTGTAACATCTGGTGCAATTGCTAGTATATAAATCAAACATATATACATTTAAAATAATATCTAAAAAAAATATATATTAAAACAACAATATCAATAAAAAGTCAATGAAATTATAAACAGACCCACTTTTCAATTAAATGAATATATCTTAAAATATAATAATTAAAAAATTCTAATATTAAATAATTAATAAAATTTTAAATATTTTACCAAAATAAAAAAAAAATATATATATATATATATATATATAAAATAATGAATCAAAATATATATTATATATATATATATATATATATAAAATAATGAATCAAAATTATTCAAAAATAACCTACTTGACCCAATAACAGAATCGTATCTCTCGCACACATGAGCGTCGAACTTTTCATGAATCCAATATTGTAGAATAAGAAAATGAAAATTATGCAACCACCCACTCAGACACTTTTACTTAAGAGAGAGAGAGGGGTTTAGTTAGGAGGCGGCCCCCGAGTGAGTACAAAGAAAGAGGCAACATCCTTTATTCACCCTAGTCCACCGCGATTTGACGGTTGCGATGTACGGCCTGCTTTTTCAACGGTCGCTACGTGGAAAGAGCCGCAACTGCGATGTTGCCCAGATGCCTCTCCGTCGTTTCTGGTGGCTTCCCTACCACCAGCTAACTCTTCCTTCGTCCTTTGGTTTTGGCTGTAATTTGAGGAATATGACAGGTAGATTGCATGCCACACGTCAATTTAATTGTCAAATACGGCCGACACTCTACCATACCTGTAACGAAACAGCTTTGAAATATGTAAAATGTTTAACCATTTGATTATGAGAAACCAAACAACTGAAATATGTAAAACGTTTAGCAATGGTACCATAAACGTTTACAGGTCTAAGTGATACAACTAGCAAAGTTGTCCATAATATTTCTTTTTAACGAGGTGTTTTAAATCTTAATGGAAAAAAATGAATAATAATATAACCCCAAGCGGATTCAAGCGTCTCTATGTCAACTTCCTACACCCTCTTCTCTCCAGAAACAAAAGCAATCACAAGAATTCGAAATCTGGTTCAATATGGATGGGCACTTCGTCTTCTTCGAAGCAAAAGTGGAGCAAGGACGAGGTCTATCTTTCCCTTTCCCTCTTTTCCATCAATCGCTATGAGAGAATAGCTCTTCGGCATCCGAATTCAGGTCGCATGGTCGGACTTGTGTGGAATCCCTATTCGGATGAGCAAGAGGCAGCCTCCTCCTCTTCCACCGCCTTCACTTCCGATGTGCACCGCCTTCTAGACGGGTGGAGAGGTAACTCTATCCCTCACCCATGTAACAGAAACAACAACACTATCCCTCAGCATTCGTCAAGGAAAACGGGCATTAAGGGTGAAGAAGCAAAGTATTGATGGGGATCCATGGATTCACAATAGTCTTCCTCAATGGAACCATCACCACCTCGCTCAATAGCAAATCCAATTGATCAAGTTGCAGAAAAAGGATTCCTTCTCCCGAGTTGCATATATTTGCATTAAATTCAAAACTCTGTGATGTCATGGATTGCGCGGGTGTTCGCTGACTGCAGCCGCCTCAACAGTGTAACATGATGAGTATATAGTGTAGAAGCCTCTTTTCAGATTTTATTTTATACTCTTGTGCATCAACTCTATTGTTTTGGTGTCCAAAATACCCATATTTATTTTGTAATTTGTACTCTCTCTTTCCGTGTCAGCTTAATGTTTTCTTCTTGCATAACATGTTCGTAAGAAGTTTTTATTGAGCACTGTTTACGGTTCATGTACGGTAAACTTTCACTTCTGCTAGTGATATTTCTGGTAGATAGTAAACTTGAAAGGTTAAAGTTACGTTTTTCTTTTCAAGTTAATTTTCAAAAATGAAGAGAGACTAGAAAACCAATTCACCAATTCATCTAAGCACTCAATGATTAAACAAAATCACTTTGCAAAGAACCTAATGATAAGGACAAAGGAAACTCTTTAAACAAATCTTTACCAAAGGTACTAAAACAAAAGTAAACCAAATGGAGGCTTTAGAGGGACCACAAGACACTCAAAGGCTCAAGGAAGAACAATTGGAACAAGGCTGATCAGAGAGACAATCAAGGCAAAAGAAAACTTATGCATGAACAAATACCAACACAGGTGCAAAGGAGGCACCAATGTTATGCAACCCAGGCACAAAGAAGGATCAGCTAGGGTGCAACGCTCTGTTAGAGGACCAGAGGGTGTGTTGGTATAGGGATGCAAATTTTTGACACAGGGATTGCAATTGAGACTCAATGAGACGTCTTCTTAGGTACGTTATTGACTGAGCAAGATAGTAAAGGTGTGGAGAAGAGGTAAGACAAAAAAAAAATGGACAAAAAAACCACCAAGGGAATACATTGTTCCCCAGTATGGTTGCCAATTTGTTATGCAGAATCTACGACTACGGAGATAAGTATCTTCCCTAGGCCTAGTGGACTGACCTAGAACAACCAAAAGACAAAGGGATTAAATTTTTCCTTAAATTAAATAGATAATGAGATGAAGCCTACGTAGAAATTATCGTATGCTTCGCTCCTTCTTTGGCTTGAATTCTCTAATCATAGCTCTAATTGCTATTATTAGAAGCTACATAGTCAAATAACACAAGCTAGCAATCAATATAATTCATGTAGCATCATCTAATCACTTTATTCAATAGATCAACATGGTATTGAAACTCTTCGCATTAATATAAATGGAGTGAGTTACCACCAAAATTATGTGTTGATTTTGCAAAAGAGCTTCTCCAAGTTGACTTGTCCTTTCCTTGTCACAAAGTGCACCTCCAATCACCCTAATGCATGGAAAGATATCTCTCACATCAGCAACATAAGGGTAAAACCACTCTCCAAAATCCAACACCTTGCCTATGGATGGTAGTAAATATATAGGTGAAGGAGGTAGTTAATGAATTCTTATCCTTTTACCAATTAGGGCTTGAGATCCACTCTTGATGGGAGGATGAGCTCAATGGACAAGGGATGAAAACTCCAAGGTAGGATAGGACACGATTCAAGACTTTTATCTGAGGTAAATGGTTAAAACATATCTTGGAAGATTATAGAAGAAAAGGCTTCAATATTATCTCTTTTTTTCCCAAATTTCTAGAATCAACACATCCACAAAACTAAGCAACCTGCTGGTGATCAACACAAGTGTAGAGTAGAGCAATCTAATAGTCAACGTTGTCTAGTAGGAGGACTGGGAGTGTGGTCCTTACAATCACTGAAACAAGTTGTTTTCAGGCAGAAACACGGGAATTAGAATGAGCCATCCTTAGGTCTTTGTGCTAAGATGATTAAAATGAGGTAAAAGGATGTTGACTGATCTAGTTGAAGGCTTATTGATGAGGTGTGACAAAATGGCTTATTATGGGAAGTAATCGTCCTTACCTAATATTTCAAAGATAAGATCTCAAAGTCACAAGGGTAATATACATACTCATGAGTAACAATATTCTGTGTTAATGTAGATGTTTTGTCAAGACTGATATTCTAACAAAGGTATCAAAACCTTGTAAAATTATCTTTAAACTTTAACTTCTTTACAACCCAAATGGGAAGGGAAATATTTATTTAGATCTATATGGGTGTTTACACATGGCATGTTCCTTTTATTGGCTTCATACTATATGTATGTTGTATAGAATAAAGGATCATGAACCCAACACATAGTTGTAACAATAACCAACCGATTTAGTAAGAACTTACTTTATTCTAACTTCCAAACCAAAGACACATTAGGGGAATTTTGAGATCTAAAATAGGTCTCTTAAGAAAAATGTACAACCAAAGTAAAATTTATAAGAACCAATAGGATTCAAGATGATGATGCTAACCATGGGGGATGATTCACCATTTTTAGCGTAAAAATGTAAAAGGATTAAAAAATAATAAAATAATAAAACTACGTTTTCAACTCGTATTTTCAACTTATCTGCCTAAGGTTTTACTCAAATTTCAAATGAGAGTACTCGTTGGATGCAAAATTTAATTACTTATCCAATGAGTACCCATGTTGCATACGTTCTATGAACCTTGCTACACGAGAAATGAGAAATACATGAAAAACATGATTACAATCACCTTTTCATGTATTTCTCATTTTTCGTGTAGCAGGCTCCATCGAAAGTATGCAACATGGGAACTCCTTGGATGATGAATCAAATTCTACATCCAATGAATGTTTCCTCTTGAAATTTGAGTAAACCCATAGGGATATAAGTTGAAAAAATAGTTTTTTCTTTTTTCCCTCTAAAATTTGATGATGTAATCTAATCTTATTTTATTATTTCCACTATAATTTTATAATTTCCTTAGGAAGCCCATTTTAGATCTCAAAATTCCCCTAATGAGATCTACTTTATCGCTCTGTAGGTAGGAGTCATTGACATTACATCCATGAATCATATGATGGTAGGTTTATGGGGTCATAGATATGAATTTTGATTAGCAAACCAATAATTAATTTCAACTAATATTTTTATATGCCTAAGTACCCTTTTTCAAGGAGGTTCAAAGTTACTAGTGAACTTACTCCAAAAAATGAAAATGACATAAAATCATTATAGTAGGCTCTCAACTAGTTACCAAATGCTTACATAAAGTATGGTTATGTTGGCATTATGACTAATGTGTTGTTCTTGATGGAAACCTACTTGATAAAGATGTCAACATGATGGTAACATGATGATTATACAAGCTGGAATAAATGTGATAGAGAGAATGAACAAAGGAATATCAGTTCAGAGACAAAAAATGATAAAAGTGAAGTTTAGGAAAGTATACGTGGGTCCTGTGAAGAGAATCTGCGTACATACGTAGGTATAATGAAGAGAAGTCGCGTACAGTTTCTGCACCATGGTATTATGAATACTGGGGGTCTTTACCATGGTATTGGCCCATAGTAATGAACATGACAATGATTATTTGATCCCATCAATGAATACCATCACCATTACTAAAGGATTGGCCTAAGGTATTGACTAACGCTTATACTATATAAGGAGATGGAAATCAAGTGTTAGGGCATTCATGTAATTTATTATTTATGAATGACTTGATTTGAAATAGGAGTGCACCAAGTTCCATGTAGATGCAACAAATCTACTTGATCTGAAATTACTGCATATTGAATAATATGTCTATGATTTGATAGATCTATGATAATGATATTATGATGCGTCTCTGTAACATTTTGCATGTCAGGGTTTGGGTTTGGCATATGGTGTGTTGCATCAAAGGTATGTCTCAATGATTACAAATATGTATGTGGGTTTGACACTAAGAAGTCGTGTACATACATAGATCTTCTACTGGGTAGTCGCATATATATTCTGCAATATGGATAGATTTATACACAGGTGTGGTGAATGACATGTGCATACACACACATATATGCTTCATAAGAGTTTCATACATCTGTTAGGGTTTTGCAGTACGAATTGTTAATGATGTCTGGTCAGTTCTTTTATGTTTGTTGTTGTTTGTCGATAAAGTCTCTCTTATGATAATCTTTGTTTGATAGTGCTAGTTGGGTTGACTTGTTTATGAAATAATATGTTCACTAGGGATGATGTTACTGTGTGATGATCTGTATTTGGTTCAATAATTTGTGATGGGCCTAACGTGTTTTAGTGAGTGATTCAATGTGACAGTGATTTAGATTCAATTATCATTGTTTTGAAATCCATACGCGAGTATGCTTCAAGATAAGTGCATACATACACAGGTATGATTAAGAACAATATAATACATATTCTGACATATGGTCGATTAGGGTTTGCAGTAGTAGAAGTTGGTTTTTGTGATGGGTAAAACTATTTGGATTGGTATACTGATGAGTAGTTGTGCATTGATATGATATGTTCTAGTTTAGTTTGATCTAGTTGTAATAATTTATTGAGACTTAGTGATTGATTTGATGATTCAGTTGGTTCAGTGATTAAGTGATTTGATATAGTGATTGATTTTAGTATTGATATTTGGTATTTGTCTTAAATGATGGTAGTGGGTCCAGTCTGAAAATATGATGAAAAGTAGCCTAAAGGTTTGATGTTTTTGGATCAAGTGGATCCAATATAAAATATTATGAAACGTGGTCCACATAGGTGTCAAGGGTTGGAGCCTTTAGTGAGGAAGTTGTAGCTTCCTTCTAGTGGTAGTTGGTAAATATGATCAGGGGGTTGGAGCTACCTTCCCGTGGGTGCCGGTAAACGAGGTCAGGGGGTTGGAGATCCCTTCCATTGGGAACTAAAGAACAAGAGAAGGTTGTAGCCTTCTGTGGGGGTATCCTTGCGTACTTGTATGAATCTTCATGCGTACATGATTATAAGATTTTTTCCTTTATATTAAAATATGAAGACAGAGACAATGACAACGATGGTTTTCTCCTACATTGGATTTCCACCTAAAAATCTTGGTGTGTTCATGTGTTGTTTTGTTCCTTATATGTGATGGTTTATTCTATTCTTATTTCTCATGGTTACTATTTAATTAAAGGCTAATGAATTAATGATACACTGGTTAAAGTAGAACAAATGATGAAATTCATGAAAAGATAGTTAACTAGATATATGTTGTCTTCCTTCATCCTAGTCATATACATACACTGGTTTACTTAATGAAAGTAGCATACATAAATCTAAATAAGAAATTGAAAGTTTTAGGGGAGTTTTAAAACATTGATCCCCCCCCTCTCAATATTTTTTGCAATAGTTGGTATCAAAGAAAGTCACATCAGTTGAAGCTTAACTACCTGGAGTGGATCAAGGATGATGGGAAAGAAGAAGATCACTAGAAGGAAGGATTCATAGAACTGTGGTAGTCACTATGATATATCAGATGTAGTGATAGTTACAAATGTCAGCAAATATTCAGGTTTGGGAGCACCTCACTTTCTATTGATCAAGAATGAAGAATACGGTAATGAAGAACTATCAGGTATGGGTTTTTGTTCTAATTGTTGCCCATTTCCTTGTCTATGTAATAATGGTGATAGTGAATATGACAATGAATCAACTAAACTTTCACTCATGGGTAAAAGTGAAAGTAATAATTTTAAAGAGAAAACAGATTATAAAATGATGGCCCTAGAAGCAGAATGACAAGCCAAGTCATAAAAAATGGACAATGAAGGCATACCTTTCGTAAACAACGATAATTATCAACAATGGAAAGAAAATATCAAGTCTAATCTAATGAACCTTGATGTTTGGTATTTAGTATGCAATGGCTTCACCAAATTTCCCCCATCAGATAAAGAAGTGCAAAAGAATAGTAAGGAATTAAGTGATATCATTAATAACATACCTAATTCAACATTAAATAGGGTTATGCATTAGGCAACTGCAAAGGAAGTATGGGATAAGCTATAGGAAATCCATGAAGGAAGAACAAAGGAAGATTGTTCTTTAGAAGAACCAATAGGTAACCTTATTTCTAAATAAAATAGTGATGCATCAAAAGATGAGTATGTTACTAATTCAGAAGAAGACAGAATAGAGGAAGTTCTTAATATTAAAATAAAACTTGATCTTTCTTTGAAAAAAATGATTAATATTAAAGATAAGTTGCAGGGATATGATAAAAGGGATCATATTAAATCAATAAATTCTGCAGTAGAACCTAATCAATATTGCGAAGGCTTTGAAGCAGAGATTCTCTCTAAAAGAAGATCTTGAAAATTCAAACAAGAGAAATGAAGATCTACTTCAAGCATTTGAAGAACAAGAGAATGGGTTGAAGGAAGAAATTATCAACTTAAAGGAGAAAATGGGAGAAGGAAGAAACATTGAAGAAGGAATGGGAAAACAATATCTTGAAAAGGAAAAGTAAGACAAAAGAGTGGAGGTTGAGGTAAACATTCTAAACGGTAAAATAGAAGAAAATGATAAACACTTGAAATTTCAAGATAGTACTAATATTTTGGATAACATTCTTAGTAGTCAAAGGTCTCCTGCCATTAAATTCGGTCTTGTTTTTCATGAAACAATAAAAGAAGAATCTAGTTCACAGGCTTGTGAAAGGATATTGAAAGATAACATTATGAAATATGAAATTCCTATCAAAGAGATTAGAAGTCAATCAGATCAACATTCAAAGAAGATGAATTTTCAAAACAAATCATGTGCTCCCAATAATAGAGACTTTATTTGATTCTCTCCTCTAATCAATAATGTTGAATGTTTTATATGTCATAATTATGGACACATTGTAGCCAATTATAGAAGAAGGTTGTTTCGATCTCAAGAAAATAACCACTTCATAGAAAGATCATCAATTTCCAGGTACTCAAGTTTCTTTAAGGGATATTTATTTTCTTGCAACACATTTGGTCACAAAGTTATTGATTGCAACGAAAGGAATACGAAACATAAATATTATGATTTCTCTGCTCATATAAGATGTTATTCTTGTAACAATTTTGGGCATGTAGAAAAAGAATGCAAGAAAAAATCTATGGATCGCCTCAGACAACATGGCAAGCAATGAGATAAGAATATTGATGTCAAAAAACTTGAAAAAGATGGATCCGCCAACATTTCTCATAATAAGAAGAAAGAATAAGATTAGATAAGGTGTGGCCTTGCTCTTTTCTCATTTGAAGAAGAAGATGAATGGTACATAGACAACGGATTCTCTCATCACATGACTAGAGATAAGAGCAAGATGGAGTCTCTCAAGAAAATATAATATGGTAAGATTATTCTTCGAAATAAGGCTCAAACAAAAGTTTTGGGAAAAAATAGAGCCGAAATTGATAAACATAGAGGAGGAGTTGATACCTTATTTATTCAAGGGCTAAAGTAGAATATTCTAAGTGTAGGTCAAATGGCAAATAAATGAAATATAATTATGTTTACATAAACCAAATGCAAGGTTATGGATGAAGAAACTAGAAAAGTCATAGCAATAGGATACACAAATCTAGACAAATTATACGTGTTTTAAGAACTAAATTCTCACATAAATGAGGAGGATTTAGACTCAGAGTAAAAGAAGATGATATCTACTACAGTATATTTTTCTTAAAACAATACTTCTTGTAGTGACTACAAAAGTGATAAAAGGTACATGACCTCATGAACATAACGAGATGATTATCAAGTCCTCAAGATCTCTGATGTAAAATCTCAGGGGGAACAATATGCATGTATGTCATCTAGATGATGATTCCCATGTTGATTTGATATTCATGTTTCTTATATTACTGATGGTGCATCTGATATAGTAACAATGAAACATGAACATACAAGCTCAGGGGGAATTGTGGCTAAAATTTCATCATTTTATTTTATGTACACAAATCTCATAAAGAAAAATCACGTATAGATGTGAGTTATGGTCTAGATAGTCCGTATGCTTATCTGAGATGAAGAAACTAGGGGTCAGACACAGGGAGAAGTTATGATATACTTTAGTTAGTTATTATTTGGTTTTCTGGTTCTGACATTGGTTGGTTACAGTTTGTTGATGCTCATATACTACTTAGAAGTAGCATTACCTTATGATGGTTTATGAGTTGCCGCAATATGACATTGCTTCTTTGTCTCTTTTGATGGCTTTATTGATTGATGTAGATGGATATGATCATACCTAACAGTGAATAATTGACACATGTTGAGGGGGAGAATTTTCTATGCTTCTAATGGTTCATTGTTGGCATTATGATTTCTTGAGAATTACTTTTTGCATGATGATGTGTAGATGTAGTTGTTAAAAACACATAAGGTGTTGTTATTCTGTCATTAGTTATGATAAAGTCTTATATAGAGTTGCACTTAGTGGAGTTAATTCTACATGATGAGGATATGCATGCCATGGTCCTTATTGACTTTAGTTGATGATGACGAGTTTCACTCACTACTTATAGGTTGTTGTCATTAGATCTTCAATGATGCATAAGTTTCATATTGTGCAGTTATGGATGATGCCTATAGTGTTGTTCATGGTTCTCACATATGTTAAATGGTGATGATACATGTATATGTTATGCTTCTTGAGGATTGTGGCTCTTCATTTGTAGAGCATGTTGATCTTGACAATATGAGATTAAGAAGATGGGTTACTAACAAAGCTTGAAAACGTAGCCTTATGCTTGGATGATGATGATGATTTCATATTGCTATGTCTATGTCATAGGTTATCAATGAGGGATGCTTACTTGAGTTGCATATTGGTGAATTTTTTTTATAATGTGATAATTCTTCTTGCATGAAGATAATAGGCTAAGAGAATAATATTGTTGACTATATGAGGAAAAGGTAGGTTACATGAAGATAAGAGGATGGTTATTGATATAATACTGCTACAATTGTTGGGTGATTCTTGGAGACATTGTATACTTAGTCATATATTGATAGATTTGGTCACATAATGATGTTAATGAGGATTGATGCTACATTGTCCTATATTATATAATGATGATATTCTTTGTTCTCACGTACGTTGCTAATGTATGAAGAAATATGTTGTTGTGTTGGAAAAGATCTATGTCTTTGATGTACATGGATTGAGGCTCCTCCTACAAAGGGAAAGAGCAAGTTGACCCTAATGAGGTCAAGGGAATGAGCTGATAACATATCTCTATAGATCAATCTTATGATGTTGCATACTTGGTTATAAGTTGATGATATTGAATCTACATTGTCGTATCTTGCATATTGATGATGAGGATGTGCATGTTATTGCTAATATTGCTTCCATCCATGTTTCAAGATCCTATAATGACTAATATGGTCTTGCTACTGAAGGGTTGAGGTCCTTCATTTTAATCATAAATGTCATATATGTCTCTTGATGTAAAGGTCATGTAAATACCCATAGTATAATAATTATAGTATTAATTCATGTTTGGACTATTGGAGTTGTTGTAGCGGCTGCAACACCCTCCAAAATTTTGGCTTACATCCAAATTTCAGAGCCTTCCTTGGTTTTTCCTTTGATGGTTGCAAACGCTCGAGCTCACCCCATGAGATCTTATGAAGTCTTTTCATCATTTTGATTTGTTGGCCCTCAGTCATATTTTGGCATATTGATTGCTTTGTCATGCTTGCAATCTTGTTCTAGTAAGTTTGAAGATTTTTCATTGGGTGTTTGCATTGTATTTGTTATGTAAGCATCCATCGTACTCACACACAAAATTGTAAGCACTTTTGTGCAAGCGTCCTCATGTTCATCTAAAGGTCTATCTCAAGTGTTGCACTTGTCACTTTCAGTTATAAGACAGTCTCACCGAGGGCATGTTTTTCTTATTGTACTCATGGTCGGTGTTGTCTAATCATCAAAGTATGCTAAGTGCATGATCACAATGTCAAGTATGCACAAGTTCACTTGCTTTCAATACTTAGCCAATTCCCTGAAAATTTGTCCGACTGACAACCCTTTTCCACTGGATCTCGACTGAGCTGCACTACGTAGTCTTAGCCCTCTGTGACCTTTCTCTGTTGCCTAAAACTACACAGTGCTTGAGGCTCTCATCTAGGTCAGTTTCACTGCACAATCCCGAAGGTGCACAACCTATATATCTCCCAGAACTGTGTAGAAACTGCCTCCATGTCCAAACTAAACTACAAATTTCTCAAGCACAGTCATCAAACCTCCTTCTGGTATATCAGAACCCTGCACTGCACCAAGACCTGGGTCTGCACTGATCTCCAAAACTTCGCATACATGTCATGCTGGTCCTCTGTTGCCTTGCTCTGCACTCCCTTCATAAACTATGCAGACATGTCCCGTAGGCATCCTACTGCCTGTCCTGCACTCATCTCCAAAATTGTGCAGACATGTCCAGATGGTCCTCTACTACCTTGCTCTACACTGGCTTCAGAAACTATGCAAACATGTCTAGAAAGCCCTCTCTTTCATGTCCTGCACTGTTCTCGAAACTGCGTAGTCATATCTAGGAGGCCCTTTACTTCCTGCCCCACACAGTTTTCCAAAATTGTGCAGGCATGCTCAACATGTTCCTTGCAACCATGTCATGCCTTGATCTTAAAAACTACACAGAACTTACCAAAAGTTACCTTATAGCCCTGTCTTTCCTTCCCTCTAAGAACTACGCAGAAGTACCCCTCAGGGTCCAACCTTGTAGCTTCCACTGGTGTCCTCCACTGCACAATTCTATCTCATAGTGGTCACTAATCAATTTTTCTTGAAAGTGTAGGTTGTCCTCTCAGAGTTCCTCATTCCATCTTGATCTGCACTTTGCATTATCACAGTGAGTTGTACTCCCTCCTTGTCACCCAAAAGACGATAACAATGAATCATGCTAGACTAGGAGGTTTTGGATTTGATGTCATCCTGTCATGAGTGAATTGCAAGAATAGGTACATTGATAGATCACGACGAGACAATGAATGGGATGAAGAAGGAGAGTACATGGTAGAAGACTTGCTTGCAGTTGGAGCGATGTACCAAGCACATCAAGTAACAAGTGAAAGGAACATATGCATTGGACCATCATGCAAGACCAAGAACATCGAAGATCCCGCAACACTATGCCACATGGAGGAGAAGACAAAGCACACCAAGAGTACATCCATCACTAAACAACGTAGTAGCCTTAGACAGATACCATAGTCAGCTAGTGCATGTTAGCAGTGTCATGTTGAGTTTTGTCATGAGCTGTCTTGGCCACATCACCACTATGGGACATATCCATTGTAACTCAATGTAATGTAAAGTGAAGTCCAATGGACACACACAAGAAGTTGAAGAGTCACGTCTGTTGGAAAGTCATTGGAAGTTGAACAATCATGAGGGTAGTCCAATAGTCACAAGGGTCAAGCATCACCCTTGGCTATATATACCCCTCTCATTGTATGAGCAAGGAATTTTCACCTTGGCTCCTCCCACATAGCCTTAAGAATATATAGTCTTTTCTTTGAGGAGCAAGGAGTGGCTTCAATGTCCCACTACTGGGACTAGTGATATATGGTGTATAGATGTGTCTTGGTACTTTTGCTTAATTCAGAAGCTTATTAAGGCCAACATGTTTTCACGCATGTTTTGTAGATGTTTGTAAGATTACTCTTTAAACATTTATAATGCATGTTTTCTTAACCTTTATTGAGTCAATTGAACTACTTTGGTTATTTTAGTACTTACATTGTTGAAGATGTGTGGTACTTTTTATCACCGTTGTCTCATCCCTATGGACTACTATGTGGGATACTAGATATACCACCTTTGTGTATTGGCTATCACCGTTGTCACCTCCTTGTGGAATACTCTGCGGGACACTCGACAGACCATATTTGTTTTAACGTTATAACAATTGTAACATCCATGTGGACTACTCTACTAGGTGGTGTATGCGTTGCCCCTTTACCTCGGTTTTAACAACTTCTGCACCCATTGTGGACTATTCTGCTAGATGCTGGACAAACCATTCTTCATTCATGTGTGTCTCTTCCTGGGTGGTACTACTACCTCTCATTTAGAGGCTCACTTTAATACCCCCCTTTGTAGAAAGAGAACCTTGACATAGTTACATTACAGACTCACCAGGCACACATTCCTTGTTGTTTGAAGATACTGGCATAACACTCTCATGTACTGACAGTTAGAGCTGAGGAAGATCACTAAGTATATGGAAACTGAGCCTTCATACCAAATGGGACTCTTACGCCAAATAGTGTGAGGCCTAGTTGGGACTTCACATCAGGGAGATCCCCTTGGTTGACGGATTTCCAGCACCATAAAAAAATGGCACTAGAAGGAGGTCCAAATGACAGGTTGTGCCCGTAGAGTTTGGTTTGAATCTCTTATTTAAAAATGGCTCTTGCTGACATCATAATCCTGAGATGTCTTTCTAAAAATTTTGAATGTACCATCCCCGTAGAAGTTGTCCATGACCTGTCCAAGTTAAAGTTCAGTGATGAGGGTGAACCATGTTTTCATATGCATGTGCGCTAAGTTATAAAATTTTTCCTATGCCAAAAGATAGAGTACAAAGATGTCTTAACTATATTACTCACCCTCACATTCGAAGGTCATGCTCAATGCTAGTGTTACACATTACCCTTTGCCTCTATTGATTCATTTGCTCAACTTGTCGAAATGATGATTAAAATGTTCGATGAGTATAGCCCCTGGGATTTCTGTGAAAAAATCTACCATTAAGTATGGCGCCTGATGAATAAGTTGAGGACTTTGTTGATCGTTTCCTTCACCTCTATTACAAAATTCCTGGGCAGCTTGTAAACTTTGAATTCTTGAGAGAAGTTTAAACGCTTGGTTTATAGTTCTTAATACGGTGAACCTCCTGATTTCCCTTCCTCCCCAAATCTTGCGGATCATGAGGAACCTCATATTGTAGAGGAGGATCCCAACACCCCATTTTTTCCTTGTCCTCCTCCCTTTCTAATACCGATGTGGGGGCCCCCTTCCAATGATTGCAAAGTTGAGACATCTGCATAGTGGGTGATCCAAAATGGATCCAAAACACTCTCTAAGTCTTAAAAACCAAAAATTATCGCAAAAGGAAAACCTTCACAAAAGGTGGATTACACTATCGGGAGCGAAAAACATGAAGAAACAGTGGAAAATAGGCCTATCAAAGGTCAACAGAATGACACACAGGAGCCGTCGGATCTGGCTGATAAGCAGTCTAGATCCAATCGGCATATCACAATTGGTGGAGGCTACCAGAGGCTACCGTATGAAACATGCGATAGTGATCAACATGGGTCAACAAGGACCGTCGATCAAGCACACAGATCGACGACCCGGGTTAACTTGCAATATCACAATCAGAATATTACAAAGAAGCATACAAATGGCCTGGGGTCTATGCGATATGTGATTGTGATCAATCGCATCACAATACCACGTCAGAGTAATACAATGGAACAAGGCCAATATAAATATGACTTGCAACAGCCAGAATCGATGGGGTTATTTATGATATTAATATATTTTGAGATCTAGAAAATGACATTTTTCTGTGTATTTCGCATTTTCGCCAAATAAATGAAATACAAAGGAAATGTGTCCGATGCAATAAAACTGGACCCGATGGAACTTATAGATGCAAATATATAACATTTCAAGTCCACCATAAATCCATTTTGTGGGATTGTCGGTGTTTTAATGTATTTTTACAAATACAAAGGAAACCATGGCACAGGGGCACTTGCGACTTGCGATAGTGATTACAGGCAGAATCGATAGGAGTATAGAGCGGATTTAAGGATATTTGAAGTCTAATAAATGGAAGTTTGGTGAATTTTTCCATGTTTTTAGTGTATTTCTCTATGTAAATAGAGAACACTATTTTTGGGGATTTCAAAGGCCCGATGGTCCCTTCCATTACAGAATAGGTGGCCACCTTCCCTGAAGACGTTATGCCATGATTGGTTAACGCTCAGAGGGGATTTGAGCGGACAGAGGCTAGGAGCTAGAGAGCCCAAAAGAGGAAATGAATAGACAGTGTCGATTGGCTTAAAAGCCACAGAAGATAGAAGACAGAGACAAGTAGTGCTGATACAGAGAGAAGACAGAGACAGAGAGTGAGAGAAAGAGTTTGTATACTCAGATAGGCTTGAGGGATTCACGCAAAACTCTTGCTGTTTTATATCTATTGTGTTGAGACTCAATTTGAGCTCACATTTTGTAGAACTATGCCCTTGAATACATAGTAGAGAGGTCACCACTGAAGGCTGGACCAGGAGATGTAGCCCAAGATTTTTGGGTGAACTCCATATTAAACTTCTTGTGTTATGTGTGTTTGTCTATTATGTTACTCTAGCTGCTCAATTGTCTATATTATCCGCAATATTATCAATCTGTTGCACTAAGTAATATAGGCACGTCCATGCACATGAGTCTGTAATACCTTAAAATTAATCTAAGATCTTACTTTTAGATCAAGTGGTATCAGAGCTTTAGGTTTCTTAAGGTTAGAAAATCTTGTGATAGATTGTTGAATGCTAACTAGGTCAAAGCTCAAATGAGGAGAAGGAGAGCTTTTTGAGACTAATCCAGCAATTGGAAGAGTCTACTCTCATAGGAGAATGGCCAGAGAAGTCCCATTGGAATTAGAATTTTAGTTCATGGATAGCTTTATGGCCATACGAACCATGGTGGAAGAAATGTATCGGGAATTTAAGAAGGATCGAGATGAAAAAACCTCAACACCCCAACAAGGCAAAGGAGTAGAGGAACCTCTTCTAGTTGCCCATTCAGAAGGTAAAGGGAAAGGGGAAGATCCTCCTCCATTAACACCTCCTTCTAGCCCTGAAAAGAAAAAGAAGGAAACATCTTTGATTAAATTAGATGTAAAGTTTGATTTTCCAATCTATGATGGAGAATTAAATGCAGAAAAGCTAGATAACTGGACTAGACAAATTGATGCGTATTGCAGGGTGCAGAACATTGATTCAGAAAGGAGAAAAATTCAGCTGGCTAGCCTTCACCTTGGAGGAACTGCACTAGTTTGGTGGGAATGCAGGACACAAGATGATTTGAAGAAGCATGGTAAAATTCTTTCTACCTGGAATGAATTTGTTTCTGCCATTAAAAAATAGTTCTATCCTCTAGCTTATATGCAGCAAGATGCTCCATTGCCTAACATCAAAATGTACGGGTTATCTACTTTAGAGAATGCAAAGATCAACAAGCAGGTATATGAGCTACTCGATAAAGGGTTCATAAGACCAAGCACATCACCATGCAGATCTCCAATCATGTTGGTGAGAAAGAAAGATGGTTCGTGGAGGATGTGCATTGATTACAGAGCATTGAATAAAATAATGATCAAGAATCGTTATCCTCTTCCTCGCATTGATGATCTATTAGATCAACTGAAAGAGGCAGTTTAATTTTCCAAGTTGGACTTGCGTAGTGGCTATCATCAGGTCAGAGTAGTAGAACAAGATGCATGGAAGACTGCTTTTAAAACAAAGCAAGGGCTGTATGAATGACTAGTTATGCATTTTGGCCTAACTAAGGCTCCTGCCACTTTCATGAGAGTTATGAATCATGTACTTAGACCTTTTATTGATGATTTTGTAATTTTGTATTTAGATGACATTCTTGTTTTTAGTAAAACATGGGAAGAACATCTGAAGCATGTAAAGCATACTTTAGATGTTTTGAAAAGAGAAAATCTCTATGCAAAATTGTCAAAAATGTGAATTCGGCAAAACATATTTAAATTATTTGGGTCATATTGTAGGGGTGGTGAATTGAAGATAGATCCCTCTAAGTTTGAAGTCATTGTGAAGTAGCCTAAACCCAAATCTTCTACAGAAGTTAAGAGCTTCCTAGGACCAACACAATATTGGAGAAAGTTTATTGCTAACTTTTCCTTGATTGCAGCTCCCTTACATGCTTTAACAAGATAGAACAATGTCATGTTTTGTAGATTTCTGTGGCGTGGTTTTTGAGATACAGTACTCGGATATTCCACAGTTTTCATTTTTGCACTATCTACGTTTCGAGTCTAGAACAAGGTGTTTCAATGGGGAGGCAAACAGTAGAAAGCCTTCGACACCTTAAAAGAAAAAATTAGTACAACACCAGTACTAGCACTACTAGATCTTCAACGACCATTTGTGATTGAAACAGATGCCAGTGACTATGTAATGGGAGCGATGTTGATGGAACATGGTAAACCCATATGCTATCATTCTGAGACATTTAATTCTACAGTAGTTAATTATCCCACATATGATAAAGAATTGTATGCACTAGTATAAAGTTTGAAAAAGTGGAAACATTACTTAATGGGCAAAGAAACAATCATCCATACCGATCATCAACCACTTCAGCATTTGCACTCACAAACTAAATTGCAGCAATCAAGACACTATAGGTGGATGGGTTTTCTACAACAGTTTCATCTATTCATCATATATAAGAAGGGCATACGCAATAAATTTGCAGATATGTTGTCGAGACCAATCATAAATGCATCTACTATACTTAAGCATAACTCGGTAATGCATGAAAGCTACATTGCACAAAGATATAGATTTTAAAGATGTATATGCAACTTTAATGCATGGCAAACAAGTAGAAGAACTGGATTATTATGTTAAGGACCAACACTTGTATCATTTGGGAAAGTTATGAACTCCACAAAATAAAAGAGTTAACATAATCCGAGAAGCACATACTTCTCTTATATCAGGGCATTTTGGTGCAAGTAAAACAGTTGCATAGTTGTAGAGGTTCTGTTATTGGCCAAGAATGCATGAAACAATTTCTAGATATATTAAAGTGTGTACCATGTGGTGCTAAAAGCAAGCCCAGTAATAGAAAATTAGGCTTGTACACTCCACTTCCAGTTCCTTCTCGTCCTTGGGAAAGTGTTTCCATGGACTTTGTTGGGGGATTGCCAATGTCTAGAAAAGGTCATGATTATTTATATGTTATTATGGACAGGTTCAGAAAAATGTGTATTTTAATACCTTGTAACAAGTAGATTACAGCTGAACAAATAATGAAGTTGTTCTTTTAGCATGTATGGGTTCATTTTGAGTTACCCACTTCCATTTTATTTGATCAAGATTCTCGATTTGTTGGGAAGTTTTGGTCAAGTCTATAGGAATTGATGGACACCAAAATGAAGAAGAGCATAACCTTTCATCCACAAATAGATGGCCAAATAGAGGTGGTCAACAAGACAGTGATCCAGTTGCTCAAAGGCTATTGCAGCAAGCATCCCAAGCTTTGGGATGAACATTTGTGTTATGTGCAACATGCTTACAACCTACCAAGCACTCTTCTACACAGAGATCTCCTTTTGAGACTTGTTTTGGTTTTACACCAAGGTCACCCATGGATTTTTTCTTTGGAAAAGACATAATAGTTGATGGACACAATGGTGTTGACAAAGCAACCAAGTTCATTGAACAGATCCAAGAAATTCACCAGGAAGTGCAGGAACAATTGGAAAGAAGCTAGGCCAAGTATAAGGCAAGGCATGACAAGCATCAAATTGAGCATAGCTTCCAAGTTGGTGATCAAGTTTGGCTATACATCAGCAAAGGCAGAATGCAAGGTGAAGGTAAGAATATGAAGAAAATAAGGTATGGGCCTTTCAAGATACTTGAGAAAATTGGTGAAAACACTTTTCTCCTTGATTTGCCAGCTTATATGCATATCTATTCAGTCATTAATGTAGAGAACTTGAGACTGTTTGAACCTTCATTGATTGAAGATCCCAAAGAGCAAAGTCAATTGCCTTCTATTGATGATTTTTTGCCTGAATATCTCAATGATTTGCAGGAAGATACAGTTCTGGACAAGAAGGTGAGAACTACGCGCAGAGGGGATGTTGAGTACCTCAGAATTGGACTCAAAGGTTCAAAACCAAGCAGTGCATGATGGATAGAAATTGGACAAGTGAGGAAGCTATATCCTCACTTGATTGATGCTTAAAAACCAACTTTTGGTGGTCCAAAAGTTTTTTCAGTGAAAAGGCGTGATCCAAAATGGATCCAAAACACCCTCTAAGTCTTCAAAACCAAAAACTATCGCAAAAGGAAAACCTTCACAAAAGGCGGATTATATTATCGAGAGTGAAAAACATGAAAAAACAATGGAAAACAGGCCTATCAGAGGTTAAAAGAACGACACATAGGAGCCATCGAATCTGGCCAATTAATGGTCTAGATCCGATCGGCATATCACAATCGAAGGAGGCTATCGAAGGCAATCAAAGGCTACCATATGAAATATGCAACAGTGATCAATGCGGGTCAACAAGGACTGTCTATCAAGTGTGTAGATTGACAGCCCAGGTTAACTCACAATATCACAATTGGCAGAGTACAAAGGAGCATACAAACAGCTCGGGGTCTATGTGATATGCGATTGTGATCAATCACATCGCAATGTCGCATCGGAGTAATACAATGGAGCGGGGCCAATATAAATATGACTTGCGATAGCCTGACCCGATGGGGTTATAGATGATATTTAATATATTTTGAGATCCAGAAAACAACATTTTTCTGTGTATTTTGTATTTTCGCAAAATAAATGAAATACAAAGGAAATGTGCCCGATGTGATAAAATCAGATCCAATGGAACTTATATATGCAAATATGTAACATTTCAAGTCCGTCATAAAACCATTTTGCAGGATTTTCAGTGTTTGTATTTTTACAAATACAAAGGAAACCATGGCGCAAGGGCACTTGCAACTTGCAATAGCGATTACAGGCGGACTCGATAGGAGTATAGAGTGGATTTAAGGATATTTGAAGTCTGACAAATGACAATTTGGTGAATTTTTCTGTTTTTTTAGTGTATTTGACTGTGTAAATAGAGAACACTATTTTTGGGGATTTCAAAGGCTCGATGGTCCCTTTCATTGCAGAACAGGTGGCCACCTTCCCTGAAGATGTTATGCCATGATTGGTTAACGCTCAGAGGGGATTTGAGCAGATAGAGGCCAGGAGCCAAAGAGCCCAAAAGAGGAAATGAACAGACATCGTTGATTGGCTTAAAAGCCACATAAGACAGAAGACAGAGACAAGTAGTGCTGAGACAGAGAGTGAGAGACAAATTCTGTGTACTCAGAGAGGCTTGAGGGATTCAAGCAAACCTCCTTCTGTTTTGTATCTGTTGTGTTGAGACTCAATTTGAGCTCACATTTTGTAAAACTCTGCTCTTGAAGACATAATAGAGAGGTCACCACTAAAGGCTGGACTAGGAGACGTAGCCCAAGAGTTTTGGGTGAAATCCAAATTAAACTTGTTGTGTTTATGTATGTTTGTCTATTATGTTTCTCTAACTGCTCAATTGTCTATATTATTCGCAATCTTATCGATCTGTTGCACTAAGTAATATAGGAAAGTTCATGCACATGAGTCTGTAATACCTTAAAAGTAATCTAAGATCTTATTTTAGATCAGTGGGTGCCCCCTTGGGTGATTACAAAGCTGATAAATTTGCACAGCATGTCCCCAACCCATCTTCTCATCTGTCTCTTACTTCAATGGAATAAATTCTATAATGGCTTAGGAAGCCTACAACAAAGACTCACTCCTCCATTCCGTAAGATCACCTAACTCAAGTCTCAAATATGATATGCATCTCTTATCATCCTCTATCATCTACAAGCCATGACTCGTTGTACCATGATTCACTTGATCAATCCACTTCACTAGCCAATTTTTCTCCTTCAATTGCTTCTCAAGATGCTGGCTCAAATTGCAGTGAGGTGCAAGGAAGTCATGTTACACATGAAGATGAGAAGAAAGGTGAGGACTATCAATCTTCCCTCTCTCTTTCAAAATTTTCCGTATCAAAATAATGAGCTTCCATTCTTGAACGATACTCAATATTCTAATCTCGGTGGAACATCATGTACAATTAATACTTTTGGTCAACCCCCAGTCTTGGGTAGTCATCACTCCCATGCTTCCATATGCCATGACAAATGCCCAAGCACATCATGTGATTTTCCATTTTCTCATGAAGACTTTAACTCAGATCTAGAATATGTTTTGGTCAAAGAAGACATCCATATCAAAACTTCCTCTTCACCTCACTTGCCCTTGTGTCCTACCATTCACGATGCATCTACATGTGGCAGAGATACTCCATGTTCTCTTGCTTCTCCATTCGATGAGTTATCTCCTCCATTGACACAAGGCAGTGATTATGTCCATGATGAAGATGAAAACAGTCTAATCACAGAGTTTTTTTCCCATTCCCCGTCATCTCTTCATGTGCATGAAGACGACTCGTTAAATCAGCTTGCTGAAGCTGAAAAATCTGGTGAAATCTATGACAAAGATGGCTACCATCCTGAGAGCAGTTTTGAAATCAGTAACAAAAACCATCCTCAAGCAATGCATGATCTAGTTCACGCTACCAAATATGGTTATGCAATTCTGGAAAGTTTCGGGACATACAAAGGAGTCAAGGCACTTCAACGTCTGTTGATGGTTATGTGAAGACCTTGTGAATCTGGTAAGCCCCCCGAACTAAATCAGATATGGTTTCTCACACACAATCTGTCTATCTACATGGTTTCATTTAGTGTGGATCCCCTAGTAAAAAATGTTTGGTATTTCGGGTGTGATCTTTCATATTTCCAAAATTTTACTAATAACCAAATCCACGAATCTATTACAACATGTATGTCTTCATGCACATCTCTTACATCAAACTCGGGTTGGGAATGTTCGTGTCTCATGAAATCATGGAATTGTGTGAAGTCTATCACCTCAAAGACTATCTTTTCCCGCAATCATACTTATCAAATTTTACCTCTCATGATCACTGCCTCATTCTTCTTGCAAATATTGTACTGTGAATATACCCACTCATCACACCACCAATCCCCCTGTGTGATGATGCAGGCACGAGCTATCACACAAATCAATTTCCTCTCCCCAACTGGTTTCATGCAATCACAATGCTAACATCTCTTTTATATTCCTGTGATGACCATGAAGCTTATGCAGATTTTCACTAGTTGTAGGAAGGTGGTTTCTCATGTCTAGCTCAGAGCGAACTTGTTTCTGTTGTTCAGAGTGTTCAAATGATTTTTTCTTTGTTCATTTCAAACTATGAATCTGATGTCTCAACTAGCTCATTTGATCATTCATCTATCTTGGGTGATTATCACTCAACTTATCATTTCCCCATCAACACATCTAATGGTAGTTGCTTTGCGCACTCTGGTCTTCACTATTTAACATATCTCTCTTCATATATCTCTCAAGTAGATGAGGCACTTTAGCCTATGTTGATGGTTATGACAGGTCCTCACTGTCTTGGCATGACGTCAAGAATGATCAAATTTATTTTTCCTTACAAGATCCCCATCGTGATCCCGTATGTCAACACAAGAATTCATCCTCTCAAAAATCACGAGGCTTTCCAAACAACCATCAGGAATTTTATGATCCAATCGTTGAATGGATGGAACAATCTTACTTGGCAAGCCATGTTGCAGGAAACAAGTTTCAATCCTTCCTCGTGCTTGCTAAGGAACTTGATGCAAACAAGGACACATCCGTAAGAAGCTTCCAATGTTTTTTAAGAAAGGGTATCCATCAGAAAGGTAATCACGTGTATTGGGTGGTTGTGACACATCTTTCTGCCCACAGTAAATACCTTCCTTTCTGTGTGCAGCGTGTTCAAATTTTTGTATTTTTTGTTGCACATTAATTTTTATCTATTTTATTGTTTGTATCTTTGTGGATGCAGGTCGGGAGTGACTACTTTAAAGGTATAAGAAGGTTTGAACTAGAGAAAATTTTTTCTCTCCTAACTATTCTTCCATGCTATGACATCATATCATAAATAATCTCCCACAAAAATGTTCTGAATTATACTATTATTATTTATTTTGATCATATTACAGGTTCATTTAGATTGGAAATCATTGGTAATATTTATAGATTATCTCAAATAGAAAAGAATCTCAGTAAAGATTTGTTTTTATATTAATTAAACAAAAAGAGAGTTCACACTTAAACTTTCCATTTCTTCCATTTCTAGTGAGAGAGTTTATTATAGCTTTCAACCTTGTATGTCATTATGGCACTAAGTACCCCAATCAAACATGCTAAAAAATAATCTCCCACAAAAATGTTTTGAATTATACTATTATAATTTATTTTGACCATATTATTGTTTATTTTGATCATATTATAGGTTCATTTAGATTGGAAATCATTGGTAATATTTATAGGTTATCTCAACCAGAAAAGAATCTCAATAAAGATTTGTTTTTAGATTAATTAAACAAAAAGAGAGAGTTCACGCTTAAACTTTCCATTTCTAGTCAGAGAGCTTTTATTTTAGATTTCAACCTTGTATGTCATAATGGCACTAAGCACCCAATCTAACATGCTAGAGCCTACATGCTTTACATAAATCATAAGCAATCCAAGCACTTCAAAATTCTTATTCTTCGACAAAACAAATCTCCACTACCATTGCCTTGATTTTGTATATATATATATTTGTTTATTTTTTAACCTCATTGATCACTATTTATTAGCAATCCCTTTAATTTAGGGTTTTTATTTTAGCTTTCAACCTTGTATGTCATAATGGCACTAAGCACCCCAATCAAACATGCTTTACATAAATCAAAACAATTACAAGTTAACAACCACTTTCCATCAAATCATAAATAATTGAAGCACTTCAAAATGCTTATTCTTCGACAAAGGAAATTTCCACTACCATTGCCTTGATTGTGTATATATATTTGTTTATTTTTTAACCTCAATGATCACTATTTATTAGCTATCCCTTTAATTTAGGGTTTTTATTTTAGATTTCAACCTTATATGTCATAATGGCACTAAGCACCCCAATCAAACATGCTAGAGCATACATGCTTTACATAAAGCAAAACAATTAAAAGTTAACAACCACTTGCCATAAAATCATAAGCGTCTCGTCACGAAAATATGATGAAGTGTATGTTAGTCATAAAAAATTGAAAAGTATGAATTGCTTTACAATCAACAACCATAAAACTATGAGAACAACATAACAAAACTTTATCTCTCACACATGCATACATTCCACCAAGAATACACTAAATGACCAAAAAGAGAAAATTTCACTATCATCATGGAAGAGTAATAATTCAATGCTACTATTTCCTACACGGAAGAGTAATAATTTAATGTTACTATTTCCTACACTTACGACATTTCCGTTGCAACATCTGGTGCAATTGCTAGTATATGAGTCAAACATATATACATTTAAAATAACATCTAATAAGAAAACATATTAAAACAACAATATCAATAAGAGCTCAATGACACTTATGGACAGACCCACTTTTTCAATTAAATAAGTATGTCCATAATGTTTAAAATTTTAAAATTATAATATTAATAATTAAATTAAAATTTTAAATATTTCTACCAAAATAAACATATATATTAATATAAATAATAATGAATCAACATTATTCAAAATTGTTGATACCTAATCATCAGGATTGGGTGAATATAATGTAAATAAATAATAAGTAATATGAACAGTTATCGGGAGATGAAGTGAACAGTGTCTCCCTCATGTATATAATGAAGACCAACCTGAAGGAATAAAATATACGAATCAATTTTGCTTTGAGGAGTTACTAGTTGGCCTGACATGGTATCAAAGCCAGCTCCCAAAAATAGTTGTAACTCCCTTCTACCTACTGCATTCTCTGTCCACTGCCCATGTGCGCTCTGTCTGCCATAATTAATTCTAAATCCTCTGACCTGACAGCCTCAGACCTGAAAACCTTCTGAATCGCTGCATGCCTTGAGGTCGTGCTACTGCGAAAGTTTACTGCGTGAATGGTGTGGCTGCAGACTTGCGAGCAACCTTGGTGGCGAGTTTCTTGCTTGATACGAGCCATGGAGCCCGTTGTCTGCTTGATACGAGCCATGGAGCCTTCGTAGAGGATTCGAAATAACAACCTTGGGGTTTCTAGTAGAGCCTCGCCTCCGGACCATGCTAGAGAGAACTGGTGCCTCCACGCATTTGTATGGTATATAACATTGGTTTTTTGGCATATAACATTGTTTTTTTTGGCATATAACGTTGGTATTTATGCTGGCATTGTATTCACGCTACATTATATTAATGTTGTTATCATTGTATGTGTTGAATGTATCTTGAACGTTGTTGGTAACGTTGAATGTATTATGAACTTTGTTGGGCTATGTATCTTGAATGCTGAATTAGTTTTTGGTATTTGTATGGTATCTTGAATGCTGGTGCCTCCACGCAGGTGCCTCCACGCATTTGAGGGTTTGTTTTGCCTATATAGTCCTTGTTTTTCAAATCCCTTAAGCTTCTTCCCATGAGACTCAATTTTTCTGAGAGGTTTCTTTTATTTATTGGAATGCTCGGTGGATGTATGGGAGTGTGCCACAAATAACCCAGGCTGAATTCACAGTGCATTCGTATTTTTTTCTTTGAAAATCTTGGAAACTATCATGTATTAGAGGTTTATAACCTGCTAGGGCTAAAACTGGATGATTGATGTCAATAAAATAAAGTAAAATCTGGATCTTCGATGGACCATCTAGATTTGATGACAACTTTTTTAGCTGCTACATTTTTTGAGATAGTTGACTGCAATGCCCATTAAATCTTAAGATGATTTTTTTCATCCATTTAGAGTGAAAAAAAATTGAACTAGAGGTATGTTATTTTTGCAAGATACATGGATTGATATCTTGAACGCATGGGCACTTTAAAATTATTTGGATTTCAGCATAAGATTTCAGGACCCTGGTGTGGTGCGTATTTAAGTGCGTGTTCTACTTGCACACCACTCTGAGTGCGATGGATCACTTCTTTCTCTGCAACTAATAATTTTGTAGCAACACCTCTGTCATATTGCTAACAGAATTGCATTTTTTTCAGAATATTGCCATTATAGTGCAGTTTTTCTTTAACACCAGAAGTGAAAATATTGTATATATTGGCAGCAGAAGTATATTTTTTACAATACACAGTTTTTTACAGTACAAGATTTTACAATGCATTCAATCATATCCATTGTGGGAATAGTTCCCACTAGCAAGGAAAACTATCCTAAGTGGTCCCGGATGATAAAACACACCCTCATTTTCAATGAGTTGTGGAAAGGAGTGTGTGTTGGAGACTGAGACAAAGAGACAAAATAGCCTACCTCAGACAAAGAATCGTCATTTGGGAAAACAAGAACAACAAAGCTTATGCATTAATCACAACATCTATAAATGAAGAGGTGAGTTGCCATATTTCACCATTTTCAACTGCTTTTGAAGCCTTACAAAAGCTAAAAGAACTCTATGACTCACATTCTGCACTTGAAGTTGTTCAACTCATGATTAAACTCTTCACTCTTGAACTGCAAAATAATGATCCTCTTGCTCTTGCATCTGAAGTAAAATCTAGAATGCATGATATCAAATCCACTAAGGTTGAATTGGATATTCCTCTTATCGCTTTTCTCAAGGCACTTTATCCTACTTACTCCAATTACCTTGAGTCATTGCAAGAAAATGGAAATCTCAAAGATATCACTTTTGACTCTCTTGTGAAAAAGTTCGCTGAAAGAGAGAAAGCTTTTGGAAAGAAGACAACCCTTGAATCTTCTGAAAAGGCTGTGTGCCTTGCTCATAAAGAAAAGCATCCTGCTCAAGATTCTTCAAGAGGAAGAGGTAGTCGAAGAGGAAGAGGAAGATATTTTAGAGGCAGAGGGGGCAGACACTCTCAAGGAGAAAGGGTAGATTTCCATTGCATATGCTACAAAAGAAATGGATCACATGATGCCTCTACATGCAAGTTAACATGGGACAAATTTAAGCAGCAAAGAAACCAGCAAAAAGGTAAAACTGATGATACTGACAATGATAAAGCACTTGAATCTGCTCACTATGTTGTGGCACAATGTAATATTGGAGTAAATGAAGATTTCTTTAATGCTTCACATGCTTCTTGGAAAAATGATTGGTTGCTTGATTCAGGAGCAACCTGCCACATGATTCATAGAAAATATTTTTTTGAAAAATTTATTGACAATGTTGATGGAGCAGTATACTTTGCAGACCAATCAAAAATCAAGCCATCAGGGCTTGGCACAATCAGGCTTCAATTGCTTGGTCTTCCAAACTTTCTTCTGCATCATGTTCTCTATCTCCCACAACTCAAGAGAAACTTGTTGTACTTGGTTCACATCTGCCAGCAAGGTCATTCCATTCATATGTTTGATGGCAAGCTTGAGGTAAGAAAAGAATCTGACCACTCACTCGTCTTGAAGGGAATAAAAGAAGAAAGGCTTCTCATGCTGCAACGAACCTCTGCACATGCACAACATTTCTCATACAATTCTCATTATGAAGAGGGTACACTTCCATCAAGTTTATTATGGCATGCTAGATTTGGACATTTGAACTATGACAGCCTCCGCTTGTTGAAGAAAAATGGTGTTGCTGGTTTGCCTACAATTCTTAGGAAACTTAAGCAATGTGATGCTTGCATTTAGAAAAGCATAGCAAACAATGTTTTCATGATTCACACTCAAGAGCACACAGAAAAATTGAACTCATTCATTCAGATTTATGTGGTCTAATGCCTATTCCTTCTGCAAATGGAAATAAATATATGATGACATTTATTGATGACTACACGAGAATGTGTTGGGTTTATTTATTGAAGAACAAATCTGATGCTTTTTAAACATTCAAGAACTTTCATAAATGGATTGAAAATGATGCACAATCTCATATTGGGTCTATTCACACTCATAATGGAAAAGAATACACATAAAATGAATTTGAAAACTATGCCAACATGGGATCAAACGTCAAACAATTGTGCCTTATAATCCCCAACAGAATGGTGTAGCTGAAAGAATGAATAGAACAATCTTGAATATGGTACGATCCATGCTTTTCTTCAAAAATGTAAAGATAATGTTTGGGCTGATGTTGTTCTATGTGCTGCATATATAAAGAATAGATGTCCATCTAATGCTATAAGAAACAAGACTCCATATGAAATGTGGTATGGACATGTTCCTTCGGTAAAGCATCTCAGGGTCTTTGTTTCCAC
>APFE031416770.1:0-28615 GCA_000404065.3 Pinus taeda | reverse complement strand
AAGCCAAATGATCTCCTTTGCTTTATATAGGCAAGCTCTTCCTCAAATCATGGACCAATACCACGGGCCAAAACCATAACAAACCAATACCATCAACTCAATACTAGGTATCAACACGTCTGTCGAGATGCCATGGTCCAAAAACCATAGGTTCAAATTCCAAGGACTAACTACCATGGACCAAAGGTAAGTTTTCCCACATGAAATAAACTTTTCTCTGCATAAAATTCCGTGAACTTTTCTCCACATGAAATAAACTTTTATAAACTTTTCTCTGCATAAAATTCTGTGAACTTTTCTCCTGCGAACTTCTTAATTCTCATCATATTGAGAGCCATGCCATGGGTGTTGCCATCAAGTACAACATCTGTAACATATAACCATACCAGAAACATAATGCCAACAGTCCTCCTAAGCAATGCTTCACTCACAAAGCCTCAATAACAAATCTCTCCCGATCAAATTGATCAGTAAATAGCATGCTATCAATAACTTTGAGAGATTTACTTGTACAAACACAACCCCAATCAGTAGTACACTTTCAAATATACATAATCAAATACAAACCTTTAGGGTCTTTCACACAACTTGATGTTGTTTCTTAACTTATCTCAATAGGACTAACAACCGAATATTTGACAAAAGATTCCTCAATCATACACTTTCCTACTTCACATGCAGCAACATATTCTTCAATCAGCCCTTCAAAATGCATTCACCAATTTCCTTTATCAAGACTATAATATGCCCTCCCTCTGAACCAGGGAGATTTCTTCTATCCAGGCTCCCTCTTAAACTAGGGAGATTGGCTTCTTCTTATGACATCGAAGAATCTTTCGTGGCTTCCATCCTTCTCATCATGCTTATCATATCAACTTCTCGAACATCTTCACCATCTTGAACAGATGTACCTGCACAACTTAGACAGCAAGAACAACCAGGTCTATAGAAAAATGAAGTTAGCCATCATAAAATCTTATAATAATGGAAGCATTAGACTTTACAAACATAATCAGCAAGAGGTTATACTTCAATTATTCAACTTCTTGCCAAGGTTTTGTTACAAACCCTAAATCACATCAATAGCTCAATCAAAATAACAGTCTCATTATATCTAGGGTCTTAAAATTACTTTCAACGATATGACAAGTCCTTTCAAATATCAAACCCTAGAAACAAATCAGATTAATGCATCTAACAATTTTCAGAATTCATATGTTAGACTTCCTACTAGGATTTCATGTAAACCTTAGATTTCATACATGAGCTCCAACAATCAAAACCAATCACAACTTAATCAACAACATGAATAGCTTCTACTAGGGTTTGGTGTAAACCCTAGATTTTTCCATCTACAAATTCTCAGCAATCACTATATAGATTTATACATACTAGAAAATTTAACTACTACTAAGGTTTAGCTGCAAAACCTAACATTATCTTAGAATATCAAACTTTGGTTAGGGCTTGTTTCCAAACCCTAGGACTTATGACCATTAATAATTAGGTCAACGCACATATCTAAGAATTCATCATCAAACATAAGCATAACATATGGCAAGCAACATTAACATATTAGAAATATACCAACCTTGACTAAGCTAGGGTTTTAATCAAATTGACACATAGCTAGGGTTTCATTCCCAGGATTTTATGACAAGGGTTTTGCTTATATAGACCCAACCAAACCCTAAATATATAGGGTTTCATAACATAGCACAACAAACCCTACTATACCAAAGCTTCAAAGGTTTGGGAACTTAGATAGCATAATTCAACCTTAACAAGTTAAGGTTTTCATGATCATACCAAAAACCCCAAACATGACATCATCAATATATCAAACATAACATAAATTTCTTTAGACTCCATCAATAACCCTAAGTAGGTTAGGGTTTCATTCATTTATCATTAGCATACCCTTAGGTTGTGGTTTTCCATAGAACCTTTCTAGGTTTCTTCTACAGACAATCAAATATATGAGAAGGGCAGATTTATCAAAAGATGAATCACCCTAAACAAGAATCTTTATGATTCAAGACAGCTAGACATAATGATGTTAGTAATATAACAAAAATTTCAAAAATAAGATAACACAAACCTTGTAATAATTCCTTGAAGTGTTCTCCTTTTATTCACCCATGATCTTTTATACCTTTAGTTTACATAATTTCAAGCAAAACATGTGATACCAAGAACATGATTTAATTTCTCAAATTAGATCTTCTATGTACTCATGTAGGATGGAATCCTATGAGATCTTAGTATGTTCTCTAGGGAGTACGATTTTTATCCTAGACTAACTATAAACAAGGATTATATGAGCCATTTAAGATTATATATTTTGAAAACCTTTAGTTTACATACCTTTGATTTCATTAGACTTGTTGCAAGTGTATTTTATTAAGGGATAGTACTTAGTTGATTTCCTTGAGTTGGTACCTTGTACTTGGACTATCAATTCAGATCTTGAATTTTCATAGAACGGACTTGAGATTCCTTTCATAGTCTTCAAATGAATGTTTTAGTTCTCAAATTAAACTCATAACAGAGCTCAGAATTTTATACCAGACTTTATATATGTAGTTTGGACTTCAAATTGTTCTTTGTAGCATGTCCTTAATTGTTCCTCAATGTTTTGTTCTTCAATTAGTCCTTGCTACTTCACTCTACCAGAAATACGATGCTCTTGACATATTTCACTATCAAGCTATAGTTCTGAGGAAACCTTCTTTTATTATTGTTTGTGAACTATAGGTGTCCAGACTGTTGAAAAGTGTAAATAGGTTTGGTCTTCATAATGTCATGTGTAATTGTGATTTTTATGTAATTGATAATTATTATTATGCTTGTCTCATGGGTTTTATGAGAAAGGAATTTTATTTTAGTGATAGCTCCCATTGTGAGCCTTTAGGATTTGTCATCTAGTCATAAAAGTCAATTTGAGTCTACGTCATGTATGAAGGACCCTTCTTGGGCATATTACAATTGTGTATGAGTCATTAATATGTATAGGATAAGCCCTCCAACACCAAGCAAAGTATCATCCTCATGTCGACTTCAAAAAGATTATTGCAATTTCCAAATGACATGTCGGTTGAGCTTACTGCCATGTCGGCTTAATTATGACGGAAAACAAGTACAACTAGGCAACTCGGCCTATTTTAGAAGTCGGATTTTTGGAAAATCAAGTTTGTAGTGCAAAGTACATAATTTCAAAGAATTTCAGTGCATGAAGTCTAAAGTTAATCAATGTGAAGGTCATCAAATTGAAGCCCTATAATCAACAAGGAAAAGGGAAGGAGCAGCAAGGTTTTTTGCTCTGTTTTTGGGACTTAGCTACAAGAAAAGGACCAAATTGCAGAAGGAATTTTAGGCGAATTGCAAAAGGATTATTAGTTGAATTACTGAAGGAGGAGAACCCGAGTCAATATAAGAGAGATCTATACCATAAGAGAAGGAAATGTAGGTGCACAAGAAGGCCACCTAAATGTATTAGGGCCTCTGAAATAGGGCCGAAGAGCTGCAGGTTTGAAGCAAAGACAAGGAAGCTAAGATCTATAAGGAAGTTGAGGCAGAAGTAGAAGGAACATGAAATTTATTATCTTTGACTCTAAATAGAGGTCAAATCAAGAAGCTTGGTATCTTGGTCTTGGTATTCGTCAATTGGAATCTCTATAAGAAGAATTTGTGTGGGTTTTCCTCTCAAAGAGTGAGAGGTTTTGGCCCTGGCTAATAGCCTATATTTTGTGTCTCTTGTCTCTTTATGGTTTATGCATTGGTAGTTGTTTGATGAAGAAGAACATTGATAACCTAAGTAAAAGAAGATCCTAATCTAAAGAAGTAAAAAGTACTCACAAGTAGTTACTAGTTGAAGAGAAATCACTTAATTGCTATGCCCTAGATTTCTCAACATGGTATCAGAGCTAAGGTGACTAAGACAAGGAAGGGCATCTTATCAAGGGACACTCAAGTATCAAATCTCGAGGAAGGCATCAAACCAAAGATCATCTTGAAGTCAAAGGAAGCATCATAACCCTAGATCAAAGAAGTCTACAAAGAAGTATTGGGATCATCATCAAGACAAGAAGAACAAAAATCTACATGTACTCAAGTTGAAGAGATCTATGAATCAAGTTAAAAGAATATTCATCCAAAGGAAGCTACATCAAAAGGCGGTGTCATCAAGACTCTCTCTCGTTGAAACAAGTTTCTTACCATTAAAGACATCACCAGGAAGTCATCATTGATCTTCATCAACAAGACTTCACCATCAAAAGGGATCTCCCTCTCTGTGAGATCAAGGATCATTATTGAAGAAGACTATCTTCAACAAAAAGAAGTTTTTTATTCCCTATATCATCATCAACATCAAGGAAGAAGCAAGGAGAAAGGAGAATCCTATCAAGTAAGTATATGACCTTATCTGAATCTGTCAATATGTATTTTTATAAGGAGAGTAACAAATTGGTTGGGGCTTCAAACTATCTTGCATGGAAGAAAAGGATAGATCTAAATCTCATTTAAAATGAGGTCATGGATCATGTCAAAGGATCTATCATAGAACTAGGAGAGGAATATCCTCAAGCTCTTTACAAGTATATGAAAGGGGAAGTTAGGGCTCAAAGGATTCTCATAGAATCCATCAAGGATCCCCACATCCCATATGTATCTAAACTTGAAACCTCAAAAGAAATCTATGACAAACTGGTAGAGTTGTATTCTGTAAGCATTGTTGGAGAAGTCGGATCATTAAGGAAAGAACTCTACAAGCTAAAGATGTCTAAGGAAGATGGAATAGACTCATACTTTATGAGGATATCTATGATCCAAGATCAACTAAAAGAATTGGGAGAAGTCATGTCTGATAGTGAAATGACTACAGTGGTATTACATGCACTACCAAAGGAGTGGGGTAACTTTATTTCAAGTATTTATGGGAAGAAAGAAGATACTCCATTCCAGGATCTATGGTTACTATGCAAGATTGAAGAATCTATACTAAAGGCCAAATCTTATATGGGAGAAGGTGAGAAAAATCAAGCATATGATGCAATGACAAGAAGAAAGGGACAATTTGAAAAGGTTTGGTCCTTAGAAAAAGAAAAATAACAAGGCTAAAACCCAATGTTATGGGTGTCAAGAATATGGACACTACAAAAGAGATTTTCCTAAGATCAAGAAGGACAATAACAAAAGAAGAAGAGAAGAAGCTCATATCACCGAAGAAGTGGAGGAAGTTGGAAAGAAGAAGTCCACGATAGAGGAAGTAAGAGATCTCTACTATGATTGAGATAGTCTTCCTCACCTTAGTCTTCTATTGTAAGATATGGCTATCATGATTCACTGAATAGGATGCATCAAGGCATCATAGAAGCATTGGGAACAAGAGCTCGGGACATCATCATAGGGAAGCATGAAATATGGTTAGAATCTATGGAAGTCAAGGATATAGCTCTTGGGAATCTCATTGGGAACACAAGTGGAAAGGTCATCTAGTACAAGGTTCATCATACATTTGTCAAAAGGAAACATTTGCTGATGGGGATACTTTAGATCCTCAAGAATCTTTGATGAAATCTTCATTGAAAGGTTCACCGATCAAGAGGGGAAGCAAGTGTTTCGTCAAGAATTTCAAACTTGTGGAATTCATGGGATAATGGTATGATGACATAAAAAAGAAGTAGTTGAAGGGATTGAAGCTCTTTTAATCAAGGAAGCTATTGCACAAAGTGTGGATGACCCAAAGGAAATATGAGGTATGTATGCTTACATTTGATATTGTGGAATTCATGTCATATGGTGGAATTTAACATGGATCAATGCTCTACCTTGAGAGCATAATCAAAAGTAAGGATCCCCTCCCTCAAAGGAATGCAAGAATGCATAGGTCACATATTCACTAGATGAAATCAACATAAAATGTCCTCATATGAAGTATGAGGTGGTTGACAACAATTGAGGAACTCTGATTGGAAGATCCTGGGAATTTAATGTGTGAAGAAAGGGAGGACGAGATCATGGAATATGAAACCATCGTAAAGGCAATCAACATCTCAAAAACCAAGAAGATTTTACTAGGATATCTCCATGAAAGATATGTAGAATTTGATGCAACTTGAAAGGAAAAGAGACTCTTGACAATATATATCTTTGGGAGACGTGTCGATATGTATGCAAGATGCTAATGCAAACTAGAAGATGTCATGATGAAATACCATCACAAAGGTAATGTTGACTTTAATGTTCATTCCTTTATTTTTATATCTGGATGGGTTTTTGCAGGGCTATTAAGGGAATATCTATGGATGTCTTCCACCACTAATGCACATGTAGTAGGATGAAATATCCTTAAGTAAACATGGTGTGAAGAAGGCAACATGGCATGAAAGAAGGCTATAAATGGACTAATGGATCACTTTACGATGATGACATGGCTGACTCATGGATGAAAGTGATGGATGGTCTGTGCCCTATGTAGAAGTCCCAATCATGAAGACTCCTAGATAAAAGAAGTTCATGACATTATGAGGAGTTCTTCAAGCATTTGTTTGTCCCATCATCTCCACCTGAGGAGATGTTGTAGGTCCCTAATTAAGACGGAGCATAGAAACAAGTTTCTTACTTGGAAGAAACTCGAAAATTCCTAAGCCAAGAGGGAGCTTAGGTGCATTCCTTCCATATGAATGAGTACATTCCTTTATTGGAATAGATATGTCCACCCTAATTAAGAGGTAGAGATAGACACATCATTCTTGTCTTCACTTGGGAAGACATAATGAAGAAATAGGTAAACATATGGCATTCGATGCTCTTTGAGGATGTATTAAGGCATCCAAGATAAGAGTAGGCGAAGAGGACCAATATTCTTTGAGCACTGGGAATCCAAGATAAGAATAGTCCTAGTGGAACACACCCTGAGAACCCAGGTGGGGTATGTTATGAGAGAGACAATGATGAGGGTGTTTATACATCATTGGTTTCACCATCATTGTGCTCAAATCTCGTGGAGAGATAGAGTTGTTAGTCAAGGCTTTGCTATGTGACAATGTTGGTTGATATGATGCTATACAGATGGGTTACCAATATGATTCTTCCTATGAGAAATTCTTCAGATTAAGAATGACCAAGTACCATTATGAATACCTCCCTAGTTAAGAGGGAGTGTTAAAAAGTGTAACTAGGTTCAGTCTTCATAATGTCATGTGTAATTGTGATTTTTATGTAATTGAGGAAAAGAAGAAAAATAAAATTATTATTATGCTTGTCTCATGGGTTTCATGAGAAGGGAATTTTATTTTGGTGATAGCTCCCATTGTGAACCTTTAGGATTTGTCATCTAGTCATAAAAGTCAATTTGAATCTATGTCATGTATGAAGGACCATTCTTGTGCATATTACAATTGTGCATGAGTCATTAATATGTATTGGATAAGCCCTCCAAGACCAAGCGAAGTATCCTCCTCATGTCAGCTTCAAAAAGATTATTGCAAATTCCAAATCACATGTCATTTGAGCTTACAGTCATGTCAGCTTAATTATGATGGCAAATAAGTATAAATAGGTAGCTCGGCCTATTTCAAAAGCCATATTTTCAGAAAACAAAGTCTGTAGTGCAAAGTACAGAATTTTAGATAATTTCGGTCCATGAAGTCTAAATTTAATCAGCGCGAAGGTCAACAAATTGAAGCCCTATAATCAGCGAGGAAAAGGGAAGGAGCAGCAAGGTTTTTAGATCTATTTTTGGAACTATTAGCTACAAGAAAAGGATAGAATTACAGAAGGATTGTTAGCCGAATTGTAGAAGGACTGTTAGTCGAATTGCAGTAGGATTGTTAGGTGAATTACTAAAGGAGGACAAGTTGAGTCAAGATAGGATAGGTCTCTACCATAAGCGAAGGAAATCTAGGTGCACAAGAAGGCCACCTAAATGTACTAGGGCCTCTGAAATAGGGTCGAAGAGCTGTAGGTTTGAAGCAAAGGCAAGGAAGTAGACATCTATAAGGAAGTTGAGCAGAAGTAGAAGGAACAAGAAATTGATTATCGTTGACTCTAAATAGAGCTAAATAGAGGTCAAATCAAGAAGCTCGGTGTCTTGGTCTTGGAGAGGCTGAACAGGTCAAGGGCCTTGGTCTTTGTATTCATCAATTGGAATCTCTATAAGAAGAATTTATGTGGGTTTTCCTCTCAAAGAGTGAGAGCTTTTGGCCCTAGCTAATAGCCTATATTTTGTGTCTCTTGTCTCTTTATGGTTTATGCATTGGTAGATGTTTGATGAAGAAGAACACTAATAACCTAAGTAAAAGAAGATCCTAATCTAAAGAAGTAAAAAGTACTCACAAGCAATTACTAGTTGAAGAGAAATCACTTAATTGTTATGCCCTAGATTTCTCAACACAAACTCTTCTCTGTACAATTGAACTTGTCCAATCCTCATTCTGAAAATTATTTGAACTGCTTTCACTATGGTATATCAAAACCCATCATTGACACATCTGAACCTCCTCCTTCTTCTTCAAGGTGTATTTAATATGGTGAATAAAGACTGAACTAGCTCACTGTAGTCTTAGTTCCATTAGCCCAGAAGTGTCAATCATGATCTTAGTCTAACTGACATGTTCTTCAAGACAAATTCAAATAGAAGCTTTCAATGAGAATACTTCAAAGATGTATAAGTGGTCTTCAAACTACCTTTGATCATGACCTTAGCTCTAATACCATGTTGAGAAATCCAAAGTGTAACAGTTAATAGATTTCTCTTATTATGACATTATCTTGTGATGTTTCATTATTATTATTATTTCATTTGAGTTATCCTTTCTTATCATCAAGACCAAGAAAAAAATAGAAGAAGACACAAGATGTAGGCACGCAACCAAGGAAAAACCCCACTCTAGGGGCAAACTCGATCAAAATTCTTCCTTCAGTAGATTCAAAAGATGAGACGACCAAGACCCTTACAACTTAGGCCCAAGACTCCCTCCATCAAGTCATCCTTGTTTATTCTTCAATTATGAGTTCACAGTCTTCATGTGCTTCAATTTTGTGGCATTCTCTTCATACTTTATTTCTGTGGCATCCTTACTTAGCTCAGAATTCAATTCCACAGTGACATCTGTGGCATCCTTATTTGTGTCACACTTCAACCATAACTTGGCTTCTATTACATTTTTGCAGTGACACAACCCGACTCCTATGTGTTGGAAAATCAAACTAGTTATATTAGGGTTTGATTATCCTTTCTTGATAATTACTTGTGAACGTGTTGGCTTCTTTTACTTCTTTATTATCTTATCTTTCATCAAGCAATTACCATATTATGTGTGTATGAAGATCAAAAAACAAGAGACATAAGATATAGGCATTATTCCAGGGGAAAACCCAGTCAAGATAATTCTTTCTTTTAATAGTATTCTTTGAGACTCTTCACCCTAGACCAAGACTAGACTTTCCCTCCACACCAAGTCATCCACCTAGATCTTTGACCCCTTCCAGCAACTTCCACTAGGCAATACCTTCCGGCAACAGCGAAACTTAGGAGACTTCGATCTCCCAGTCCATAACACAAAACAGAGAGAGAGAGGAACCAAAAGTTCGATTTTCTTCCTCTCCTTAGAATTCCCCAAACTCACACTTCTTTCATCTTCCCGACAATCGACTTTGCACTTCACTGGCTACTCTTAATATACAGAACTAGCTTAAGATATGATACTCCAAATGACTTCGACTAGCTTGTATTTATAGGCTTCTTGTGGGTCAAATTAGGGTCCTTAGGCCGACTAGATCTCTCTTAGGCCGACTTGATGTGGAGGATACATAAATCATATTTGACTCAATACTAAACCTTTTCACATGATTCAAAAGCCCAAGAAGGGTCTCTTTGAATGTACAATGACTCTATAAACTCAATATTAATCCTAGGAGTCTACAATGGGGACTTTGACTAATATAATGATGATGCGAGCATGAAACCCATGCTTTAATACGTCATTGTTACAATAATAAAAAATATTTTCTGTATTCTTTTGACAATTACATTACATGATGACTCGAGTACTTTAATGAAGATCGAACATAGTTACATTTTCCAACGCTCCCTCTTAACTAGGGAGGTATTCATAATGTACAAATACAATGGAAGATCTCAAACTATATGAACCATGAAGAAATTGAGGCACCGCAATGCCATGGACTAGATTCTTGACCAAGGAAATCTATCAATTGGTCTCTCAACAATTTAGGCACCGCAATGCCACGGACTAGATTCCTAACGAGGCAATCTATCCATTGGTCTCTCAACAATTTAGGCACCGCAATGCCATGGACTAGATTCTTGACCAGGGCAATCTATCCAAGTGGGAATAAGATGGACTCAAGCTTTCCGCCTCTCTAGGTACCATCAAGCTTACTTGCTAACCATCAACCCATAAATCCAGGTGTGTGTCAGAGCTCAAAAACCAACCCCACCTTTCCAACTTCAGGACCTAGACATCAACACAAAGTGTCAGCCATATGTCTTCCCAGGAAATGCTTCACTCACAAAGCCTCATCACCCCTTGATCTGGTAGATCAAGGACAACTAATCTCTCCCAATCAAATTGATCAGTAACCAACATGCTATCAAAACCTTCGAGAGATTCACTTGTACAAACATAAACGCAATCAATAATATACTTTCATATGTACATAATACAAACCTATGAGGTCGTTCTAAATGTTTCTCCTCAACTCAGTAGGACTATCAACCGAATCTTTGACAAAAGATTCCTCAATCATATGCTTTCCTACTTCTCATGCAGCAACATATCCTCTAAAATCCATTCTACAATCAAAACCAAGCTACAGCCTCCCTCTAAACCAGGGAGCATCTTATTATCCAGACTCCCTCTTAATCTGAGGGAGATCTCTTTTATTCATGCTTCCTTAGGGAGATCAGCTTCTTCTTTTCGACATCGGAGAATCTTTCGTGGCTTCCAACCATTTCATCAGAGTAATTATCATCCTCATCATGCTTATCATATCAAGCATCTTCACCAAATTGAAGATTGTGTACCTACACAACTTAGATAGCAAGTACAACCCAAAAATACAAAAGCATGAAGTTAGCCATATCAAAATCGCGGAAGCATTTCAACTTTATACATATCAGATACCCAGACTTTCACACAAGAGACATATACTCTTCAACATCTTGCTAGGGACCTTTTCATAAACCCTAGACTACTTCATAAGAACTTTCATTCAATCTAGGGTTTCAATGTTTTTTTCAAAGGTTTAACATACCCTACTACAACATATAGCAAACCCTAGAAACAAATATAGATCTACAAGGCCTCTAACTTTCAAAATTCATATGTTAGATTACTAGATCCTAGATTTCATACAAAAGAATCAATCAAAGTGAATCACAGCTTAGTCATTAACATGACTAGCGTCCACTAGGGTTTGTTTACATTAGGGTTTGTTTACACAAATCTCAAATTATCATATATACATTAGAGATGTTTACTTCTACTAAGGTTCAACTCCAAAACCCTAAAATTCCATTTTCACAATCTCAATAATCACAAATAGGTTTCAAATTTTCACATCACACATACTAGACAATTTAACTACTACTGGGGTTTAGCTACAAAACCCTAGATTTCCAAATATCATCATCCTAGAATTTCATATAAGGACTTCCATTAAATTCTAAAAATTATGACCATTAATAACTAGGTCAACCCACGTATCTAGGAATTCATTACCATGCATAAGCATGTCATATGTCCAACAACATTAATACACATGACCTAGAACAAGCTAGGATTTTGACCAAAAGGACATCTCTATATATACATAAGGTTTCGTCATCATGCATATCATGTGTTAATCAAACCAAACTTCATAAATATCAACAAAAGTTAGACATATAACAAACTTGACTAACTAGGGTTTGATCAGACAAACACGCACATACCAAGGCAATTATTTCTAAGACATTATAAGGGTCTTTCTTACACATTCCACCAAACCTTAATGAGTTAGGGTTTCAATGTAGAAACATATCAAACCCAACATTACCAAAACTTCAAAGGTTTGGGATTTTAGACTTTGACATTCAACCCTAACAAGTTAGGTTTTCATGAACATACCAAAATCCCAAACATGACATCATCAATAAAAACTTCAAACAACATTTCACAGTATCCCTAAGTAGTTTAGGGTTTCAAACATTCACATTAGCATACCCTTCAGTTAGGGTTTTCCAAAACCTATCTAGGGTTCTACAAAATCAGTTAAGAATATGAGTGGGATGGGTAGATTTATTAAGTGATGAACTGCCCAGAACAAGAATCATTATGATTCAATATAGCTAGACATAACAATGTTAGTAATAGACTGTCAAATGAATAAACCTTTAATATAAAGAAATCAATGTATTATAATTTAAGGCATACCTTTGTTTCTTGACCAACCTTTCCTTGGGTAGCTCTCTTCAAACTCCTTGAGCATATAACTGATGTCTATCGAAACATGAATATATGCTGGACTTCCAAAGATTTAGAGGTGATCCACGCATGGCTTCTTTGATGTGAATACTTCTTCGGGTGTTGTATTATCAAGACTCTTATGAGTACTCCTATTTTGAATGTATACGAATGTCATAGTTACTTCTCCCCATAAGAACTTTGGTAGATCTTGATCAAGGAGCATAGTTCGAATTCCTTATTCAATTGACTTATTCTTCCTTTCGGCCAATCCATATTGTTTGAGATAATAAGGAACAATGAGCTCCCTCTTAATACCTACTTCCTTACAATATGCAATCAATTCCTTAGAAGTGTATTTCCCACAATTGTTAGACCTCAAAGTTTTTATCTTTCTTTTGGTTAGTGTTTCCACTTCAGCCCTAAACCCCTTGAACTTTTCAAATACTTCATCTTTTGTCTTGGGAAGGTAGAGCCATGTCTTTCTAGAATGGTCGTCAATGTATGTCACCTAGAGTAGGGATGCCCTTATAATGTAGATGACCATACATCCTTTTCAATAGCTCAATGGGACTTATTTCCATATGAACCAGAGTTTGAGGAGGTAGTGTGACGACTCTATAAAGACTTCCTTCATGAACTCCAATAACCCTAGTTTTATCAAAACTAGATTCTTTTCCCCAAACCAATATTTTTCATCAAAAAAAAGAAATTATTTCCCCTTTATCTTCTAAACAAGAAATAGAAAGCAAACTCTTTTACAAACTTGGAACATATAGAATGTTGTTGAGATGCAACTTCAATCCATTATCCAATTGTAGTGATGTTGATCCCAGGCCTCTAACAGCATAACTTTTGTTGTCACCCAATTCCACTGCATGAGAATATGGCTCCTTTGATAGTGTATGAAGTTGTTTACTTTCACCTGTCATGTGTCTCGATTCTCCACTATAAATGATCCATGCATTGTCATCAATAAGAGAACCTGTAAGAGCAGCCAAGAATCCTTGACTCTTGACCTTCTTGAATAAGTAGTAGATGACCTTCTTGATCCAGCTTCCAGCAGTGTTGATACCAATTCTTATATAGTTCATCATAGAGCGAGATCTATGCCAACAAAGTGATCTTCAACTCTTCCTGACCTGGCTCCGATACCATGTTGCAAAATCAAACTGGTTATATTAGGTTTGATTCTCCTTTCTTGATAATTACTTGTGAGTGTGTTGACTTCTTTCACTTCTTTATTATCTAATCTTTCATAAAGCAATTACCATATTATGTGTGTATGAAGATCACAAAACAAGAGATACAAGATATAGGCACTATGGCAGGGAAAAACCCCCCTCGAGGTGAAAACCCAGTCAAGATAATTCTTCCTTTCAATAGTATTCTTTGAGACTCTTCACCTTAGACCAAGACCAGACTTTCCCTCCACACCAAGTCGCCACCCAGATCTTCGACCCCTTCCAGCCACTTCGACTAGGCAGCAGCTTCCAGCAACAACGAAACTTAGGAGACTTTGATCTGCCAATTGAGAACACGAAATAGAGAGAGAGAGAGAGGCACCAAAATTTTAAATTTCTTCCTCTCGTTAGACTTCCCCAAACTTGCACTTCTTTCATCATCTTGGCAACAGACTTCGCACTTCTCCAGCTACTCTTGAGATATCGAACTAGCTTGAGATATGATACTCCAAATGACTTCAACTAGCTTGTATTTATAAGCTTCTTGTGGATCGAATTAGGGTCCTTAGGCTGACTAGATCTCTCTTAGGCCAACTTGATGTGGAGGATACATAAATAATATTTGACTCAATACTAAACCTTTTTACATGATTCAAAAGCCCAAGAAGGGTCTCTTCGAATGTACAGTGACTCTATAAATTCAATACTAATCCTACGAGTCCACAATGGGGGCTATGACTAATATAACAATGACCCAAGAATGAAACCCATGCTTTAATAAGTCATTGTTACAATAATAAAAATTATTTTCTTTATTCTTTTGAAAAGTACATTACATGATGACTCAAGTACATTAATGAAGACCAAACGTAGTTACATTTTCCAACACTATTATCCTTCCACAGTGGCATCATAACTCGACTTCTAATCTATTTTTGCAGTGACATAACTCAGCTTCAATTCCGCAGTGATTTCATTTAGTCCTTTGATGGCAACATAGATGTGACTCGATTATGTAGTGACAACCCAAGGATTAATCCAAGGTTTCGGTTCTAAATGGAGGAAGCCCTAAAATGTTTCATCTTTCATTGATTATACTTCACTGAAACATCACCAAATTCCTCAGTAAGGTTCATTGAAATTCACCACAGTAGTATCGAACCTTCTTATGAGATTTGCATTGAACCCAGCTATGTGATATCCGCACTTGTTTCACGAGTTCTTCTCTCTGAAATCCGAGATTCTTCACTGTGTTTTATGTGAAGACCTCATGCTTATATATATAGTTGTTTCCTCTTGAAATAGGCCGACATGAGTCCTTGAAGAGCAGTGTCTCCATTTAAAGGTTAGGCTGACTTGAGGAGTCTGACTTGATGATGATTTAATAGACAACAAGGAGACTTGATGTAGGAGTCTTTGACCATACAAACTTTGAATTAAATAAACAATCCTAAAGCCTACAATGGAGACTTGACCTAAGACAATTGACCCAAGCATGAAACCCATACTTTAACAAGTCAATTTAATTAAAAATAAATTCCTTTTGATTTCTTTTGACAAATATATTACATTTTGACATCAAGTACAATTTATGAAGAATGAACCTAGTTACATTCTTCAACACTCCCTCTTAACTAGGGAGGTACTCATATTTACATACAACTATATGGAAGATCTCAAAACACAATCTATGAAAGCAATGCCATGCACTAGATTCCTGACTAGGGCAATCTATCCAAGGTCTCTCAACAGTTTAGGCACCGCAATGCCACGGACTAGATTCCTGAATAGGATATCTATCTGAGTGGGACTAAGATGGACTAAAGCTTTCAGCCTCTCTAGGTTCCATCAGGCTTACTTACTAACCATCAACTTAGGGATTCAGGTGTGTATCTGAGGTCAAAGCTCTATTACCAACACCACCCTTCCTACTTCGGGACCTTGACATCAACACAAAGTGTCGGCTAGATGTCCTCCTAGGCAATGCTTCACTCACAAAGTCTCAACAACAAATATCCCCTTATCGAACTGATCGGTAACCAGTATGCTATCAATAACTTTGAGATATTTACCTGTGCAAACACAACCCTAATCAATAGTACACTTTCAAATGTACATAATCAAATACAAACCTTTGGGGTCTTTCAAACAACTTGATGTTGCTTCTCAACTTATCTCAATAGGACTAACAACTGAATCTTTGATAGAAGATTCCTCAATCATACACTTTCCTACTTCACATGCAACAACATATTCTTCAATTAACCCTTCGAACTGCATTCTCCAATTTTCTTTATCAAGATTATTATATGCCCTCCCTCTCAACCAGAGAGATTTCTTCTATCCAGGCTCCCTCTTAACCTAGGGAGATTGGCTTCTTCTTATGACATTGGAGAATCTTTCATGGCTTCCATCCTTCTCATCATGCTTATCATATCAACTTCTTGAAAATCTTCACCATATTGAAGATGATGCACCTACACAACATAAATAGAAAGTACAACCAAATCTATAGAAGCATGAATATAGCCATAGCAAAACCTTATAATAACATAAGCATTAGACTTTACAAACATAATTAGCATGAGATTACACTTCAATTCTTCAACTTCTTTCCCAAGTTTTGTTACAAACCCTAAATCACATCAATAGCTCAATCAAAATATCAGTGTCATTATATCTAGGGTCTTACATTACTTTCAATGATATGACAAGTCCTTTCAAATATCAAAACCTAGAAACAAACCAGATTAATGCATCTAACAATTTTCAGAATTCATATGTTAGACTTCCTACTAGGATTTTATCTAAACCCTAGATTTCATACATGAGCTCCAACAATCAAAACCAATCACAACTTAATCAACACCATAAATAGCTTCTACTAGGGTTTGATGTAAACCCTAGATTTTTCCATCCACAAATTCTCAACAATCACTATATAGATTTATACATACTAGAAAATATTACTACTACTGCGGTTTAGCGGGAAAACCCAACATTATCCTAGAATATCAAACTTTGGTTAGGGCTTGTTTCCAAACGCTAGGACTTATGACCATTAATAATTAGGTCAACACACATATCTCAGAATTCATCATCAAACATAAGAATAACATATGTCAAGCAACATTAACATATTGGACATATACCAACCTAGACTAAGCTAGGGTTTTAACCAAATGGACACATACATAGGTTTTCATTCCTAGGATTTTATAACAATGGTTTTGCTTATCGACCCAACCAAACCTTAAAAATATAGGGTTTCATAACATAGAAAAGAAAACCCTACTATACCAAAACTTCAAAGGTTTGGGATCTTAGATGGCATCATTCAACCTTAATAAGTTAGGGTTTTCATGATCGTACCAAAACACCAAACACAACATCATCAATATATCAAACAGAACAACAATTTCTTTAAACTCCATCAATAACCCTAAGTAGGTTAAGGTTTCATTCATTTATCATTAGCATACCCTTAAGTTAGGGTTTTCCAAAGAACCTTTCTAGGGTTCTTATACACACAATCAAAGATATGAGAGTAGATTTATCAAAAGATGAATTACCCTAAACAAGAATATTTATGATTCAAGACAACGAGACATAACGATGTTCCTTAACAAACCTTGTAAGGATTCCTTGAAGTGGTCTCCTTGTATTCACCCATGATATTTTATACCTTTAGTTTACATCAAGCAAAACATGTGATACCAAGAACATGATTTAATTCTCAAATTAGATCTTCTCTGTAATCATGGAGGATGGAATTCTATGAGATTTTAGTATGTTATCTAGGGAGTACAATTTTTATCCTAGACTAGTTGTAAACAAGGATTATATGAACCATTTAAGATTAGATACTTTGAAAATTTAAAAGCTTATGAACATATGTACCTTTAGTTTACATACCTCTGATTTCATTAGACTTGTTGCAAGTGTATTTTATTAAGTAATAGTACTTACTAGATTTCCTTGAGCTAGCACCTTGTACTCGGACTATCAATTTAGATCTTGAATTTTCATAGGACAAACTTCATATTCCTTTCATAGTCTTCAGATCAATGTTTTAATTCTCAGTTGTCAAACATGGAGATGTTCCTTAACAAACCTTGTAAGGATTCGTTGAAGTGTTCTCCTTCTATTCAGCCATGATCTTTTATACCTTCAGTTTACATAATTTCAAGCAAAACATGTGATACCAAGCATTGTTTTAAGACCCGGCCGAATCGACTCTGAAACTGCTGAGTCAATCCAGGTTGATGGATGACTGGGTCGACACGGTGGGTGACTCAGACCGGCCAGCCAAGTTGTTACCGAGTCGATCAAGTTGGATACCAACTCGGTCGACTCAATAACAACCCGGTCGACTCGGTAAGAGCGGCCAGAATGCGTCCTTTTTTTTAATTTGGGTTTTTGGGGACCTCAAAGCCCATTCTAATGTGCCTTTGGGTTTTTTAGGGTTCATTTCCCTCTCTTAAACCCTATAAAACCTACCCATTCCCTCTCATTTCATCACAGCCATCTCATTGCATTTGAGTGAGAATTGGTGAGGAGTTGTGGAGTTTGTTTTTAGAGCAGCAGTGACGAGTCTTGGCCAAGCATTGTAGCAGGAGTGAGGAGCTTCTTGGGCAGCCATTGGAGCAGCATTGAGGAGTTGGTTTGTTGGAGCAACTTTGAAGAGGCAGTTTGTGCCTAAAGGTGTTTTTTTTCACTTCTAAAAATCTGTTTTTGCTTATTTATTTTTTTGTGCAAATCTGAAAATTGAAAAGAGTGTTTTTTGTGAAAGAAATGAACATTGAAGCATTATTATTTTTTTTGTTCTAATTTTCATATTTTTTCCTTTCATTTCCAAGTCAAAAAATGGCACCTAGAGTGAAAGATGTTGCTTGGGCATATGTTGAAATGGTTGATAGTCAAATGCATTGCAAATTTTTCCATAGAAAAATTAAGGATGTTCCTGGGGGCATTAATAGGCTAAAACAACACTTGGCAGGGATTAAAGGCCAAATTACTCCATGTGAATCACTAGAAATTGGGAAGATTAGGAAGGAGTTGTTAAATATCTTTGAGAAGTTTAAAAAATAAAAGGCTAGGCAAAAAGAAATAGAGGCTGAAATTGGGAGGAAGAGGAGTATACAAAAAATGATGGCTATCAACCCCCATTTTGATTTTGAGGGTTCTTTTTCTATCCCTTGTACTGATGCATCCAACCCCTTTCGATATGTTCCTCCCTCTTTGGAGTCTATTCGAGAAAAGGGTAAGGGTAAAATGAAAAAGAAGGGTGATATGAATATCAAAAGTTATTTCTCTGTCACACCTTCCTCCCCATCAGATGTACATGGCCCTCAAGCTAGTAGAACTTTGCAATCCACTTTAGATGACCATTGGAAGAAAGAATTGAGGGGGATTACTTGTGATTACATATGTAGATGGTGGTATGATGCTGATATCCCCTTCAATGCTTGTCGTTCACCATATTCCGAGCCTATGTTTGATGCCATATTTGATGTTGGAAAATGCTTCAAAGGCCCTACTACGCATGAGATATGGGGGTATCGTTTGCAGTAAGAAAATTCCTCCATTATTGAGTATTTGAAAGATTTCGAGGACCCATGGGCAAGAACAGGATGTACCATCATGTCAGATGGATGGACTAATCAAAGTAATCGTACCATCATAAACTTTCTTATCTTCTGCCCATAGGGAACCATGTTTCTAAAATTAATTGATGCATTTGATAGGGTGAAAGATGGGCAATTGTTGTTTCAGCTATTAGATGAGGTTGTTGTTGATTTGGGGTAGCATCGGATGTGCTCTAGCCACGAAATTTGGTGGAGAGGTTGTGGCACATAAGATCTCCAATACCCAAAAAGGGTTTGGGCAGATTCTAAAGAGATCAAGATATATTAAAATAATTAATATTTTTAATGGAATCCCTAAGTCTAAACTTAGGGAAAGTAAAATATTAATGTGTATTAATATGAATCTGTGTTAGAGTGGTCCAAAAGACATGGATCAAGCCAGATCTAATCTTAGTCGTTGATTAGGGACTTAATCTCAGTCGTTGAGATGCCAACAGAAAAAAGTATAAGAGGAGGCTTGAGGGGCACTTGGAGAACAAACGGAGGGAGAACAGTCAATGCAATTTCTGGGGCAGGGTTTGCTAAGAAATTGCTAAGAAATTGAACCAGTGGTTTGGAGAGCAGTTAGGAGGCAGTGAGAACAGAACATAGAGACGGCAGATCAATGCAGAAGAATCAGACGCAGAGCCAGAGGAAGCCACGCAGAGGTAGTAGAGACTGCACAGAGCCAAAAGGGCCTGGGTCATCCACGCAGAGGCTGCAAGAGTGACGCAGAAGCCCAGAGAGACTGCGCAAAGGGTTTCAGGCTGTAGCAGAGGTCAGTAGGGCCTATGCTGGGTTTAGAAAAGTGTTGGAAGTTTGTCTATCTATGGGCAAGCCAGTTTGGCACCCTGTTGTACAAAAAAATGTTGAATAATAAAATCCTCCCTTACTGCACCAATTTTCCCACATTGGTTTTTTCGGGGACATTAGTCCAAAATAACTGTGTCAATGTGTGAATATGTTTGTTTTTGTATTATGGTGTGATATCTGCAACAATATTTATTTTAATGTTTGTTGAAATAATTTCATGAATAACTTATTATATAAGTAGGAAAAGTAAATCAGTTGCTACAGCGATAGAATTTTCACAGTTGTTGAGGAGGTGGGCGTGGCTAATGTTGTTCAAGTCATCACAGATAATTCCTCTAACTGTGTTCTTGCTGATAAACTGTTAGAGGAAAAACACAAAACCATATTTTGGACCCCATGTGTTTCACATTGCATAGCCCTCATGCTTGAGGATATTGGCAAATTAGATTGGGTCAAACACACTGTAGATCATGCCAAAAGCATAAAAAAAAATATTTACAATCATTCATGGATTTGAGCCTTATGAGGAGACACACAAGGGGCAGAGATATTATTAGGCCTGCCATCACTAGATTTGCTATTCATTTTTTGACATTGCAATCTATGCTTTCACAACATAGAAACTTGCAAAAGATATTTTCCAGTGATGAATGGAATGAAAGCCAGTGGTCTCTCAAACAAGAAGGCAAAAAATTGAAAAATAAAGTTAACGAAGAAATATTTTGGAGAAAGGCAGCAGAGATTGTGAAGGTTGTTGAGCCACTGATTAAGGTGTTGCGGTTGGTGGATCGGGAAAGATTGGCTATGGGCTTCATTTATGAGGCTATGGATCAAGTAAATGAGCAAATAAAGAGGGCATACAAGGGTAAAGTGGCTAAGTATGGGCCCATTTGGGCAATCATTGATCAAAAAGATGGAACAATCAACTCCATCGCCCTATACATGCAGCGGAGTATTTTTTGAACCCACGGTATCATTATAAAACTCTGGCGGCAGGAGCTTTGAGTGGGGAGGTTAGAGACGGATTGATTGACTGCTTGATCGCATGATCCCATTGGAGTGTGATCAGTTGGAGATACACCAACAGGTTACAACCTTCAGCAAAGCCATAGGTACATTTAGGAAGAACCTAGCAAAGATTGCAAGGGAAGCAAATGAGCCAGGTAAACAAAAATTTCAATTTTCAAATTCTTAATACTTATTTTGTTAAATCATTTATAATTTGAAAGTTGGATATAATTTGTAATTTTGTTGAGCTAACTCATTACACTCCTATGTTTTTTGCAGCACAATGGTGGGAGGCTTTTGGTAGCCATTGTCCTCAATTGCAAAAGTTTGCAATTCGTATTTTGAGTCAAACTTGCAGTGCTACTGGGTGTGAGCGCAATTGGTCTGTCTTTGAGAGGATTCACACGAAGAAGAGACATTGTTTGGATCAAAAATGGTTAAATGATCTAGTCTATGTCCAATACAACCTCCGACTCAGATGCAACCAATTGTTGAATAAAAATCTCGATTCAAATCCCATTGTGTTAGAAGATATTGATCCAGCATCAGATTGGGTAGTGGAGAGTCATCCAACAGAGTTTGATTCTGATGAGGAACTTAATTTGGATTTACAGACGATGGCATCACTCAAACATAATGTTCAGTCGAATGCAGATCCACTTGTACCAGCCTCAAGGCCAGCCCCAAGTCCTCCAGTTGCAGGCGCTTTTGTGCTCAGCCACGACGAAAGTGCATATCTTGTCTATCTCAGCGGCCACCAACTACATAGCTTGCTAGTGCTACCACTTCTACAATTGTAGTTGGAGATGATGAGGAGGAGGAGCCATGTGCTTCCTTGTCTGACTCTGATTTAGAGGTTGAGCCAGATGATGTTGGCTCCTCTAGCAGAAGCCACTAGCACTGGTCAGTGGTGACTAGTGATGTTTCACAGTTTACTTTTGTTGTAGAGGCCATTTCTAGCCTCCTTGGTTATGTGTTTTTGTTTTGATCTCAATATCATCATGATGTCTGTATTGGACAGTGCACTGGGTGCCATTTTGATATAATGGATATATTCATGAGCCTACTTTGATCATATGTTTTCTTCTATCTATATTCTAAAGCTTTTTGTTTGGAAACATGAATGAAAATCTTTAAAATTATTATTATTATTTTTTTTTTTTTTTTTTTTTTTTTTTTTTTTAATATTTAATGTATCTTTTACAACGACCGAGTCATTGAAATCAAACCGGCCAAGTCGATGTCGGAGTCAGAGTCAGAGTCGACCCTCGAAGTTTTAAAACATTGATACCAAGAACATGATTTAATTTCTCAAATTAGATCTTTTATGTAATCATGGAGGATGGAATCCTATGATATCATGGAATGTTATCTAGGCAGTAGAGTTTTTATTCTAGACTAGCTATAAACAAGGATTATATGAACCATTTAAGATTAGATACTTTGAAGATATAAAAGCTTATCAACATATGTACCTTTAGTTTACATACCTCTGATTTCATTAGAATTGTTGCAAGTGTATTTTATTACTTGATTTCCTTGTGTTGGCACCTTGTACTCGGACTATCAATTCAGATCTTGAATTTTCATAGGACAGACTCAGATTCCTTTCATAGTCTTCAAATGAATGTTTAGTTCTTAGATTAAACTAATAAGAGAGCTCAGAATTTTAGACCATGCTTTATATATGTAGGTTCGACTTCAAACTATTTTTTGTAGCATGTCCTTAATTGTTCCTCAATGTTTCGTTCTTTAGTCGGCCCTTGCTACTTGCTACTTCACTCTACTAGAAATACGATGCTCGTGACATATTTTACTATCATCCTATAGTTCTAAGGAAGCCTTCTTTCATCATTGTTTGTGAGTTGTAGGTGTCCAAACCTCTTCTATGTATATTTGAACTTGTCTAATCCTCATTCTGAAGATGATCTGAACTACTTTCACAATGGTATATCAAAACCCATCATTGAGACATTTGAACCTCCTCCTCCTTCGAGGTGTCTTTAATATGGTGAATAAAGACTGAACTAGCTCACTGTAATCTTAGTTCCATTAGTGCAGAAGTGTCCATCTTCATCTTAGTCTAACTAACATGTTCTTCAAGACAAATGCAAATAGAACCTTTCACTGAGAACACTTCAAAGATGTATAAATGGTCTTCAAATTGCCTTTGATCATGACCTTAGCTCTTATACTATGTTGAGAAATCCAAAGTGTGGCAGTTAATCGATTTCCCTTGTGATGTTTCATTACTATTATTCTTTCGTTTGATTTATCTTTCATTATCATCAAGACTAATTCCAAGCAACAAACAGAAGAAGACGCAAGATGTAGGCATGCAGCCAGGGAAAAACCCCACTCTAGGGGAAAACCCAGTCAAAATTATTCCTTCAATAGATTCAAAAGATGAGATGACCAAGACCCTTCAACTTAGACCCAAGACTCCCTCCATCAAGTCATCCTTATTTATTCTTCAATTCTGAGTTCACAATCTTCTTGTGCTTCAATTCTGTGCCATCCTTAGCTCAGAATTCAATTCCGTACTGACTCTGTGGCATGCTTATTTGTGTCACACTTTGTTAAATTTGGACAACTAGGTCCAAACTCCATGTTCTGATGCTCAGATTAAGAGGCTAATATTTTTGTTGGATTCCTCTTTCTGAGAGGTGTAAAATCCATATAAAAATAGTCTTAATCCGATGAGCAGAACTTATATTTTGAATTTATTATTCTTAATAAATTATATGTGCAAGGTCAACCAGTTTTGTCATGTAGGCTCACATGCCCAACAGATGTGTCACACACCCTCATTGATGGATATAAATACAGGAAAAGTTGGAGAGAATTTCACCACAACTCAACTCACATCTTCCTCTCTCATCCTAAAGAGTACGAGCTACCTGGAGGACGAATTTCAGCCACACGTGGGAAGGACGAAGAAGACAGACCGTACGGCTGCTAGGGTTTCTGCTGCTAGGGTTTCGCAGAAAGTTTGACCAGCGTTGACTTTGGTCAACGCTTGGTCCAATCAAGCTGAAAATCTGTGGAAGGTTCGATTTTTGAAGGCCGTACTACCTGGCACAAAAATCGAGGTCAAAGGGTTGACCGTTTTGCTGCTGCGTTGACTTTTAGCATGCTACCCCTGTGTTGACTTTTCAGGACAGCGTTGACTTTTGTAGAATTGACTTGGGTTGACTCATCTTCTGGTTGGAGGGTTGTTGTGACACATCTGGGCTGGCTGACCATAGGAGACTTTGCTGGTTGAAGCATCCTGTTGACCGTCGAAACGAACACACACATTTTTCCTGTTTCTGATTTGTCTTCTGTAAGATCTGCTTATATGTTCTATCTGCATTTTGCTTAACTACTTGTATGATTGCTGTGAGAAAAGTGAAATTGCTCTTAGCATAGAACATCTTCAAAACTTTACATGGTATCAGAGCTGAGGTGAAGACAAACTCTATTTATAGCAATCCTCATCGAAGGAAATGGGTTCCACTAAGCTTGAATTCAGGGAGGATGACAAGCTGACTGGAAGTGATGACTTCCATGCCTGGAAGATGTTATTAGATCTCAAATTGGAAGATCATGATCTCCTAGATCATGTGACAGGGAAGATTCAAGAACCTCCATCAAATGCCTCTGCTGCTGTTAGAATCAAGTATAAGAAGGGAGAAATCAGAGCAAAGCTGCTGATCAGGGAATCCATAAATAAGAGTTTGGTTGCCTACATATCTGAACTAGGCACATCCAAGGAGATGTATGACAAACTGATACTTATGTTCCGAGTTAACAATGTGAACCAAGTGCTATTCCTCAAGAACAAGTTGAAGAATATGAAGAAGGGCCGAGACGAGTCTATTCAAACTTTCTTTATGAAGTTGACCGAAACTAGGAACAATCTGCTAGCTATTGGGGAGACAATAGCTGATCGTGAGATGGTTCTCACCGCACTTGGAGGACTTCCATATGAATGGCAAGTATTCACAACTACCATTCTCAACAATAATACCATTCCTAACTTTGATGAGCTTGTGTCTAGATGTATGCAAGAAGAAACAAGGATGTAAGGAATTTGATAATGAAAGAAATGCTGCCTATGTTGCTCATTCCCGAAAGAAGAACTCTGGTGGTTCGAAGGACAAAGGAAGGACTAAGACTCAAGAGAAGAGGGGTAAATGTTTCCCCTGCCATAGGACTGGACACTATGCTAGAGAATGCCCCTTCAAGAAGGATTCTCCCGATAGTGACGATAACAACAACAACCGAAGGAATGGGAATCGAAGAAATGACAAATCCAAAGGAAAGAGGAAGGCTCACTTTGGAGGAAACAATCAACCTTCTAAAAGGACCAGAAATACCAGGTATGAGGAGTCTAATGTTGTTGATAAAAGAAATGAGTATATTCTAGTATCTGCTCTTTCAGCTGCATCCCCCCCCGACACTATGGATGTCTGGCTAATCGATAGTGGTGCCTCAAGACACATCACCGGATTCAAGAAGCACTTTCTGACATGGTTGAAAGGGATACTAATCTAGAAATTATCCTTGGGGATAATGCCACTTATCCTGTGAAAGGGACGGGGACTGTGACCCTCCACTTGTCTCAAGGACAAGTCCTCCGTCTACAAGATGTACTCTATGTACCCAAATTGAAGAAGAACCTTGTGTCTGTATCTGCCATGGAAGACAAAGGATTCAATGTAACTTTCTCTGATGGAAAGGTACTCATGTGGAAGAAGAGCTTCAAGGAAGCTTTCTCAATTGGTTTTAGAGTTGGTACACTCTACCAGGTTGGAGGGAGTCCGTTGGGAGCTATGACTTGTGTTACTATCCGTCAAACCGAACTATGGCACCGAAGATTTGGACACCTTCATTACAAGGCTCTTCCCGAAGCAAGGAAGGTGGTGACAGGGATGCCTGATTTTGGAAATAATCATGAGGGTGTATGTAAGGGCTGTGCTGAAGGAAAACATACAAGGGGACCTTTCCCCTCAAGTGTCACAAAGACATCTGAGATATTGCAACTGGTCCATTCTGATCTTTCCGGTATGTTGCCTGTAACATCCCTGGGGGGATGTTCTTACTATATGACATTTACTGATGACTTCTCTCGCAAAACCTGGATATACTTCTTGAAGAAGAAGGATGAGGCTTTCATGTGGTTCCGTACCTTCAAAGCCTTGGTGGAAAATATGACCGGAAAGAAGATCAAGATTTTGAGGACTGACAATGGCACTGAATATGAGTCAAATGAGTTCAAAGACTTTTGCAGAGAAGCTGGCATTAAGAGGGAGACTACCACTGCATATATTCCTGAGCAGAGTGGTGTTGCTGAACGCAAGAATATGACTATTGTGGAAGCTGCCCGTGCCATGCTATGTGACCAGGGTCTACCAAAGTTTCTGTGGGGAGAAGCTGCAAATACTGCTGTGTATATTCAAAACCGATGCCCTCATTCCGCTTTGGACTCCAAAACTCCCGAAGAGGTTTTCTCTGGTAAGAAACTTGATGTCTCACATTTTAGAATTTTTGGATGTCCTGTCTATTTTCATGTGCCGAAAGAAAAGAGAAGTAAGCTGGATGCTACTGGGAAGAAAGGAATGTTTGTGGGCTACAGTGAAACTTCTAAGGCATATAGAGTCTATGTACCTGGTCAAAGGGAAATAGAGATAAGCCATGATGTCACTTTTGACGAAGATGCTTCCCTGAAGAAAGTAGTAGATCTTCCTAGATCTGAAGAAAATCATGAAGAAAGACCTGGAAATCTGGAAGAACCCCAGGATGAGACTATGCCTGATGTTGAAGGGCCAATGGACCCCATTGATCCTTCCCCTTCTCTAGGAAAGAGGCCATCATGGTTCAGGGACACCCTCAAAGATGCTAAGGGTCATGCTGCCCCAAGGGGGACATTTCGAGAAAGCAAGAAGCCGTGTAGATACCAAGGGTATCTAGCTGCCATGAGTACTATTCTACAATCTGAACCTGGATCTTTGAGGAAGCCATCAAGCATCAAGTCTGGAAGGATGCTATGCATGAAGAATATGAGGCTATTATGAAGAATGATGTCTGGGATGTGGTCCCGAGACCGAAGGACAAATCTGTTGTCACCACTAAATGGCTCTTCAAGATTAAACATGGACCTGATGGGAGTGCTGAAAAGTTTAAGGCAAGATTTGTTGCCCGTGGCTTCTCTCAAAAAGGAAGGAATTGACTATGATGATATATTTGCACCTGTGGCACGATATACCACCATCCGATCCATCATAGCCCTTGTTGCTATGCAAGGATGGAGTCTTCATCAGATGGATGTCAAGACCGCTTTTCTGCATGGTGCAATAAAGGAAGAGGTGTATGTAGAACAACCTCTGGGATTTGAAGTTCAAGAACGAGACACTTATGTCTGCAGGTTGAAGAAAGCCCTCTATGGGTTAAAGCAAGCACCCAGAGCTTGGTATGAGAGGATGGATAGTTACTTGATGAAGCTGGGCTTCACTCGAAGCAATGCTGATCCAAACCTTTACTTCAAGGTTGTGGAAGGAAAGCCTCTCATTCTAGTATTGTATGTGGACGACCTCTTCCTGACAGGTGATGACCCTCTCATTCATCAATATAAGAGGGAGCTTGTTGCTGAGTTCGAGATGAAAGACCTAGGACTGATGCACTATTTCCTAGGCCTGGAGGTCTGGCAGAGACCTGGAGAGATTTTCCTTTCTCAAGGAAAATATATTGTGAAGCTTCTAGAAAGATTTGGGATGGTGGACTGTAAGTCCGTGTCGACACCAATGGAACTCAACTTTAAGAAGTTGAGTGGCAGCGCTGCAGGGCCTATCTTGGCCAATCCTACTGAGTATCGTCAACTCATAGGAGCTTTGATGTTCTTAGTGAACACCCGTCCGGACATATGTTTTGCAGTGAATACTTTGAGTCAACAGATGGTTGAGCCTCATCATTTCACTGGGTTGGTGCCAAGAATCTTTTGAGATATCTTCGGGCCACGATAAACCATGGGCTGAGTTACACTGTCGGGAGTGTGATACTCCGTGGATATACTGATGTCGATTGGGCTGGCAGTGTGGTGGATCGTAAGAGCACATCTGGATGTTGTTTCAATCTTGGTTCTGCTTCGATCTCATGGATGAGCAGGAAGCAGAAGTCGGTGGCTTTGAGCACCGCGGAGGCCGAATACATTGCTGCTAGTATGGCCTGTTGTGAAGCAGGTTGGTTGAGGAAGCTCTTTAGTGAGCTGTTCCAACATGTGCTAGATACCACTGTGATACTCTGTGATAATCAGAGTGGGATTCGTATGACTGAGAATCCTGTGTTCCACGACCGATCCAAGCATATTGATATCAGGTACCACTTTATCCGGGATATGGTACAGCAAGGCGCCGTAAGGCTCGATCATATAGGAACTGATGAGCAGGTCGCGGATATTCTCACTAAGCCCCTGGGGAAGGTCAAGTTCCTAACCTTCCATGAGAGTCTTGGTGTCGTGGAAAGACCCTAT
>APFE031416768.1:0-63175 GCA_000404065.3 Pinus taeda | reverse complement strand
GAGCAGTTACAATAGAGATAATTACAACATGATTCTATTACAAAATTGGATTGTTTCCAACCAATTGATCAACAAGAAAATATATTTCCATCTATCTTTCAACAAGAGCAGGGTGAATTTGGCTTTGCAGCTGAGATTTGGAAAACGGTCGGAACAACAAATCTGAGAAAATCGTGCTCAAAGAACCCTACATTTCTCTCAGTACAAGTCGAATTTGGGCAAACCATTCTTTGAAAAAGTTAACTGGGTCCGTTCTGGACAAAACCCATGTTCCATATTTTCCAGATTCTTCTCCATTTGCTCAGAATCTCAACCGCAAAACTATCGCTCCTTATTCCAGCGAATTTCTGAGTTGGCTCTTTTAAAAATCAAATCTTCAATCTGGAAATTACCTTGGAGGTTAAAAATGATGAATAATGTTATAACCAACTTATTAAAACTATCATTGATAAAATAATTCATAATCATCAATTTATTAGAAATAAAGGAAGATAATAATATTCATCCATAAGAGCATAAATCATTTATAAAATAGATTTAAATGATAAATTATAACAAATGATATAATAGAGAAGAGTAAAAATGGATGAAATAAGTGTTACAAAGTGGTCGTATTCATGGCCCAACACACCCCCACACTAAATATATTGCATGTCCTCATGCAACAAAAACTGAATATGTTGCATGTCCTCATGTAACCCAAAGACAAAACCTATGTGTTAACCAAGCAAAAAAAATTTGGTCATCCCAGCTCATGAAATGGATAGAACAAATGAATTCTTCCTTAATTAATGAATATTCACTTTTAGCACTCTTGATGAAGATATAACAATTTTTACATTGACGTTCAAGTTATGTGCATATGAAGTTGCAGCAAAATATGATATAAGTGACATCAACCTTCATTAACCATTTTCCCAAAAACTGCAAACTAGATTTTGTTGAAATGTTTCAAGTAGATTTGTAATATATGAATGCCTGTATGATCTAAAAATCAGATCATTTTGATGCACGGATCATGAGATATAAACAAAATGGTTGTAGTTGACAGTGCATGATTTCTGAAATTTTATGAACCAATTTATCTTGAAATTATCTGAGTATGTGTATTTTAATAATATGTCTGTGTTTTCCAGAGATCACAAGGATTGAGTTCATAGTTTTTAAAAATATTATAGAAATTAATTTCTGCATTGAAATTGTATGCCTTGAATGAGAAAGAAAGTAGAAAACATCCATCATGTGTAGCAATTCCTCTCCCCCTCTGAAAAATTCGCATGGCCTCATGCGAGGCTAGAAAACAAATTGAGGTAGTTGCTACCATATGTTGAATTCGATGCTTGGTGTAAAACAATCATGGAATAAGGGAGGTGTTGAGAATGAATAAGAATAGTAATGGATGATAAATAATAGGAATGACATGGTCATAAGAAAGAAATGAATGAAACACTCCCCCAAACTGAAAGATGAGATGCAGCTGAAAAAAGAGGAAGTGGTAAAGATGTGGAAGGAAGGATGATAAATAATGCTCAAAATGGATTTTCATTAAATTCTCCTAAATTCGTAATAAATTAGAAAATTATGCTATTTTACCTCAAGTTTTACCTCCAAAAGAAAAATGTGGAATGACATATATGTACTGGTAGTTGTTGAAGCTGATGTAGGCAGAGTTGGTGCTGAAAGTGATGCAAAAGGTGGAATCCAAACAAGCACATCATGTCTGAACAATTGTTCACGTTTGCGAGTTGATCGAGGCTCTTCTGTTAGTTGCAATAGTGTGGTCATGCTGCGAATATAGTTTTGCCCCATACTTGTTGTTCTCCTGTAAACAAATCACTATTTTGCATACAATGTTCTTGAATCCATAGTGTTAGTTTTAAATAGCAATATATTAAGATGCATGCAAAAATTTCAATCAGAAAAACTTATCAAATCAACAAATTATGGCAGAGTGCAGTAATCATATCACATGCAATCCCATAATGCATACATTCTCCCCTCCAATTGGAAAAGGAATTCCATGACCATAAAGCATATGAGAGGTGTTGTGCTGACGACAAGGCAAGGGAATGAACAATACAACAGTAAATGAAGCATAGTACACATACCAATGATAGGATGGCGAGAGTTATGTTTATAATGAGAGCAGAGTGTATAAAGATAGTTATGAATAAAATATAGGACACTTTGGATTGATGATAAGTTATGAAAAGAGAAAAAGGACAACAATATGCCAAAAAGATGCTTTACTGATGTTATTCTAGCTGAAAAATGATGTGATTGATCAAAAAATAATTTCTCATGCATAAAGGTTCAAAACAGGGAAAAAATAATTAAGGAAATAACTTCTCTGATAAAAAGAAAAAATAAGAAAGGGTATTATAGTAATAATTGATGATAAGATATAACTTCAATACCATAAGCAGAGCTTCTGCTGCTAGCAGGTGTCCATAGCCTCGGCAGGGTTGCTTTTTAACCCATATGAGCCAGGATCCTCAATTTATAAATGGAGAGTTCCAATGCTATTCTACAGAAGAGATCAGTGTGCTGACGTGGTAACCAGATAACCACACTGCCATTCATTGGGATGTAGTAAAAGTGAACAGGCTGGCTCATGATGAGACCTCCTGTTCCAAGGATAATTTGGCTATCCAATGGATCATAACCGTGGTGTGGTGGCCATAATGAGAATGTCACTTTGTTACAGCCTTATGAACATGGTAGGTTGGATCGTAATGAGACCCCCTATCCTCCATTTGCGAACAAAATTTTGTTGTTATTATACATTTTTATGATAAAAACAGGGAGGCTCAGTACTCCTTAAGAGTAGGGATGGTGGAAGAAGTTGAACGTGTCAATAGAAAAAAGTATACCCATAATCTCATTTATTACAGATAGAGAAGATTATAACCAAGAAGGGTGGAACTAGCATGGTATTAAGATGATCAATCAGTATCATGTACAGTAGAAAACAATGCAATAAAGTAATATATAAATAATTGTGTCATTTTGAAAATAAACTATCATCAAGGAGCTGTCTCGTTAAAGATCATAATGTAAATGATATTAACTTGCTTCAATAGAATCCATAATTCTTGTCCTCATAAAAATAGTGTACTTCATACCATAAAAGGGAATCAATAAAATGTGGTTGAGATGAACTAGGAATAATCCCATAAGAGGAAGGAAGGGTTGCTCTCGAAAATACTCCCAAAGTGTTGCTTTTTTTTTTTTAAGGAACAGCAAAAACACTCAAAAAGTGTTGTTCTTTGTAGGGAACAACAAAGAAAATGCATCCCAAAAAAGCAAAAATACACACAAAAAGTGTGAAAATGCAAATGTTGTTCCTTTGGAAAAAGGAACAGCAAAAACTAAAAGTGTCGTTCCTTTAAAAAATGAACAAAAAAACGCAAGTGCCGTTGCTTTGGAAAAGGAACAACAAAAATCAAAAGTGTCGTTTGTTTGGAAAATGAACAACAAAAATGCAAGTGTCGAAGTGTTATTCCTTTTGAAAAGGGACAGCAAAACGTAAAAGTGCAGAAGTGTTGTTCTATTCGAAAAGGAACAACAAAACGTGAAAGTGCAGAAGTGTTGTTCCATTTCGAAAAGGAACAACAAAACGTGAAAGTGCAGAAGTGTTGTTCCATTCGAAAAGGAACAACAAGACGTGAAAGTGCATAAGTGTTGTTCCATTCGAAAAGGAACAGCAAAACGTGAAAGCGCAGAAGTGTTGTTCCATTTGAAAAGGAACAACAAAACGTGAAAGTGCAGACATGTTGTTCCATTTCGAAAAAGAACAACAAAACGTGAAAGTGTAGAAGTGTTGTTCCATTTGAAAAGGAACAGCAACATGTGAAAGTGCAAAAGTGCTTTTCCATTCGAAAAGGAACAGCAAAATGTAAAATTGCAGAAGTGATGTTCCATTTCGAAAAGGAACAACAAAACGTGAAAGTGCAGAAGTGTTGTTCCATTTCGAAAAGGAACAACAGCTGTTCCATTTCGAAAAGGAACAACAAAATGAACCGTGAAAAAGGAACAGCAAAATGAACAGTTGACCCAAAAAGTGCTATTCCTTTCGAAAATGAAAAGCAAAACAAAAATGATGTCCCTTTGAAAAAGGAACATCGGGAATGAAAAAAATGTACACAAATGCTGTCCCTTCAGAAAAGGAACAGCAAAATGCACAATCATAAATGCAAGCACGCAAAGAATGAATTAGCTGTTCACGGCATTGATGCTGAGGATGAGTTACACTTTGAATGAAGAAACACTTGAAACACAAAATATAAAAGAAATTAGAAAAGAAACAACATTTTATTTAAAAAAACAGTATGTAAATAAGTAAATTACGTTACAACAGCTATGATGTTATGTAAAAAAAATGATCTCTTTGAAAAATGTTTTGGCAACAGCGGGGACAAAATGTGGAGCGATAAAAAGGGTCTTTTTAACTCCTAATTACCTCACATTAATTGTCAACCGAGGGACGACTTTTTATCTCAAGAGTGTACTCATTCTGAGGCGGCTATTTACTCAAGAGTAATGTTTTGCAGTATAGTGCTTAAAATCCAAAAGTAAATGAATGTTTGAAATAAAATCTACTTACAGCAAAATACCTTGAAGCCTAAATCATTCATTCGGAAAAATAAGCAATGTATCAGTCAAGGGTCCAGTAAAAATAACTCATCCTTTAAAAACTGATGTAACCAAAAGTAATCAAGGAACAGATCATCAATCTGGGGACTAGACAGTAAATGCCAATGCCCACTACAGTTTCAGATCGTTCTGCACACCAAAGCAATCAGTAATGCAAATAACAGAAAATGGAATGACAAATATGAAATGGAACAACAACTAAGAAATGGAACAACAAGAAACTGAAATGTTCTAAACTAAATCATTCACTCAAACAACCATCAATCGAGGATACAGTAGCAATAACTCATTCCTCTGGATATTGATGCAATTGAAATCAAACCGGAATAAGACAATCAATCTAGGAACGAGGAAGTAATAACCAATGTTCTCTACAGTTCACAGTACTGCTTTAAAGCAATTAAAAGGAAATCGAAATTGAACTAAAGCTACTATTGAAAGTAAACTAAGAAAACTCTTTAAAAGCAAACTATTGCAATTAATCAACAGAAATGAACAACAAAGTAAATGGGCAGCAAACTGTAATTAAAGGAATCTGAACAACAAACTCTAATTAATGTAAATGAACAACAACAAAGCCAAATTAACAGCAATCTTTACTCTAAAAATGAATTGGACAGCACACGGAAATAAAACATCATTGATTGATGATAGAATATGAAACAACGCTGGAAAGCCAAATACAAATGCATAATAACTTAACACAGGCACACATTAATAGTAATCTGAGTCTGATACCGCAAGTATTAATCCTGGTTAGAAAGGGTAAAGATTACAATTCATAATGGAACCATAATGTCAATTGAATAGCAATCGTATGAAGTATAAACCATAGACAAATACAGTAATACCAGCTTAAGAAGGTTACAACTTGATTACTCTGCAATTAAACAGTAATAGCATTATGTAGAGAACAACAATGTTACATTAACGACTTTAAAGGAATAGCAATACGTTAGAATGCACATTACGACTTTCTTGTTGCAGAGAACGAAATATGAAATATAACAGAGCTGCAATATAAGATAACAAAACACACCAGATTACCGATTCAAGCTGATAAGCAAAACCACGCATAAACTACAAATATAATATACAGCAGCAGCATAATCCACCAGAGGCTGGGCCCTTAGCCGCCAGCGGATGCTGCTGTGTTACTTCAGGGTCAAAGGTGGAATGTCAACCAGATTTATATTAAAATATCAAAGCAGAGTTACAGTGGATTACAACAAGAAATCCCTCCATCTCTCAGCCATTATCCATTCTCTCTGCCATCCTCAATTCTGAATCTCTAATTCATCCTCAATTCCATCATTCGAATCCATCCCCAAAGTCCCCCATGTATGATCTTTGTTTTCATTTAAATAGAGAGATCAGAGAGCAGTTACAATAGAGATAATTACAACATGATTCTATTACAAAATTGGATTGTTTCCAACCAACTGATCAATAAGAAAATATATTTCCATCTATCTTTCAACAAGAGCAGGGCGAATTTGGCTTTGCAGCTGAGATTTGAAAAACGGTCGCAACAACGAATCTAAGAAAATCGTTCTCAAAGAACCCTGCGTTTCTCTTAGTACAAGTCGAATTTGGGCAAACCGTTTCATGTTAGAGTTAATTGGGTCCATTTTGGACAAAACCCATGTTCCATATTTTCCAGATTCTTCTCCATTTGCTCAGAATCTCAACCGCAAAAATGTCACTCCTTATTCCAATGAATTTGTGAGTTGGCGCTTTTAAAAATCAAATCTTCAATCTGGAAATTACCTTGGAGGCTAAAAATGGTGAATAATGTTATAACCAACTTATTAAAACTATCATTGATAAAATAATTCATAATCATCAATTTATTAGAAATAAAGTAAGATAAATAATATTCATCCATAAGAGCATAAATAATTTATAAAATAGATTTAAATGATAAATTATAACAAATGATATAATAAAGAAGAGTAAAAATGGATGACATAAGTGTTACAAAGTGGTCGTATTCATGGCCCAACATGCACCATAGAACCAAGGGCTCGTGCCAGCAATGGGGCTAGAGAGAGCCCAGGATCTTTGACCCCCTATGCAGTAGCATGGTGCCATGTGACCATGAAATTTGGGATTGAGGTCTTAATGGTGCCCTTAATGGTCCTATAAATTCACTCCTCGAGCGGTAATTGTGCTAGGTTTAGTGCAATGGTTCCTCGTTTAGGGTGCTCAAGCTAGGTTGAGGTCAAATTGGAGGATGTTTAGCAGCAAAATTTGGGGAAAATGAAGAAACAAGCATAACTTTCTCAGTTTTTGGCCAAATGAGGTGCAGAAAGAACCAAAATAGGGATTTTTGACAATATTGGATCAATTGGGAACATCAGTTCTTCCTCACACACTTTTGAATGTAAACACACGTTTGAGCATTTCTAATGAAAGAGGCTCTGCATTGAAAGCTGGAATAGGATATGTAACCCTAGTGAAGAAATTGACCAAATTGAGAAGAATGACACATGGGAGCTTTTTTCATGACCCAAAGAGAAAATTATCGTAGGTATAAAATGGGTCTTCAAAAATAAGCTGAATGAGCAGGGTTGAGTAATTAGGAACGAGACTCGATTAATTTGCAAAGGGTATGCCCACATAGAGGGGATCAATTTTGAGGCTACCTTTGCACCAATAGCTAGACTAGAAGCTATCATAATGTTTCTTTCCTTTTCCAGTCCTATAAACATCAAGGTATATCAGATGGATGTGAAGTCAGCATTTCTCAATGGAGATTTGGGAGAAGAATTTCATATTGATCAGTCAGAAGGATTCACACTCACTGAAAATGAAGGGTTTGTGTGAAAACTGAAAACGACCTTATATGGACTAAAATAGGCTCCTAGATCCTAGTATGCAAGAATAGATCAATACCTTTAGCAACAAGGCTTTAAGAAAGGTATTGTAGACAATAATATATACATTAAGTCTGAATATGGTCATATACTAATTGCAGTAGTGTATGTGGATGACATAATCTTTGGCATCAACCTGGAAAAATTGGGACATCAATTCGTAAACTTTATGCAGACAGAGTTCAAGATATCCATGATCAAATATTTCTCCTTCTTCTTAGGATTGCAAATTTCTCAGTCAAAAAATGGGTATTTATCTCCCAATCAAAGTACCTATGAGAAACTCTGAAGAAGTTTTGGATGGAAGATTGCAAGCCAATTAATATTCCTATGGTTATATGTTGCAAATTGTGCAAAGAAGATGAGCCATTGTTGGTAAATCAGACTGATTACAAATCAATGAGAGGAAGCTTGTTGTAGTTCACAACATCGAGACCATAGATCATGCAAGATGTTGGTCTTGTGGCCAGATTTCATGATTTCCCTCATGAAAGTCATCACTATCAAAAGTATTTTCAAATATCTTCAAGGAACAACTAATGTTGATTGGGCGGGCAATATTGATGACAAGAAGAGAACCTATGGTGCAACATTATTTTTGGCACACTACTTAGTCTCCTAGGTCAACAAGAAACACAAATCCATTTCTTTATCAATTGTTGAAGCAAAGTATATTGCAACTTCCACTTGTTGCTCACAAATTCTATGGGTGATGCAGACCTCGAAGGACATTAAGGTAGAGTTGACTGATCCCATTCCAATCATGTGTGATAATACTACTTCCATCATTATCTCTAAGAATCCTATCATGCACTCAAATACCAAGCACATCCCGATCAAGTTCTATTTCTTAAGAGGGAAGGTTGCAACTAACGTTGTTTGACATGGATATGTGGCCACTAAAGACAAACTTGCAGATATCTTTACTAAGCCACTACTAAGAGAACCCTTTGAATATCTCAAGAAGCAGATAAGGGTTGTGGCTCCTCCTCCCAAATTACTCAATTATAATGTGTGTTGGAAGCTACTCAGCGCATGGGATCAATTAAAGAGTAGGATGTAGTGGTTTAGGGGAAGTTTTCAAGGATTCCTTTTCCATTGATTCCAAAGGGGGAGAAGATTAATGGAGCATAAGAGAAGAAAAACAATGAAGAAAACCATGCCTTGTTTCAGGGTGAGCTTATGTTGTTGCCAACAATTCAAAAGGGGGAGATTGTTGGACAATTGACATTTTTTAATTGATTAGTGGAACTTGGTATGTTGGCATTAATGTCAACCAGACTAGCATTGAGATAGATTCTAGGTGGAGAGTTTACAACCACGTTTCAGGTAGAAAATGGATTGAAGAACTACATTAGACCTTCTCGATTGGAGAGTTCTTCGAAAAATCTTTTGAATAGTATATGGAAGTCCATAAATGGATCTCGGGATCAAACATTATTGATAGCCAAAGTAAAGGTCTTGATGTCCTTAGGAGCAGGCAAAATTTCAGAATTTCGAAACAAGGAAGCAGGCCAAACATCGAATCCTTGAATTTCAGAAGTTTAGAATTTCAGAGTTCAAAGCCTTGGGACCACAGTAGGGCAGAATATCGGAGGTTGGATATCTCATAACCTAAATATAATTTCTCGTTGAGAAAGTTATGATCTGATACTTGGAGTCGATTCTTGGAACGTCGGAGCTTGGGGAGGTCAGAAGATCGAATGTCGGAGATTTCGTAACCCCACTATAATTTTTTTTTAGAAAGTCTCAATTTGATACCAGGGATCTAGTTCCTGAAACGTCGAAGCTTCAAGAGGTTATAATTTCGAAGGTTAGAGTCTCAGTCAATCAGAAGGTAGGTGTATCAAAATTTGAGAGTTTAGTAACTCATTATTGAATTATTTAAAAGAGCCGAGGGTTGCAGAGAGAAGGGTTTACAAAGGAAATCGCTTGAAAATTGAAGGATCGAGGCACCCTTTCTCTCTCTTATGACAAGACACATGGAAACAACCTATTGGCTCGCAAGAGGTGACAGATGCAGATAACATCACCATTAAATGTTTGTACAGAAGACACATGGCAGTCAGATTCAACATTATTGAGTGGCCTAATGGAGCAAATCCTGGGGATGCGTCAGCATTAAGGAGATGCCACGTGGAGATGATGCCAAGGTAACGATGTCATCCTGGAAGCATATCCGAGGTCAGGGATTTTGTAACTTCACTCTAATTGAAATTTGAAAAAGTTTCGATGTGAGGGGCTTCTGATGTTGATTGGAACTTGGTCATGGAAGCCCAAAGAACTAAGGACGTAGTGAAGGGCTTAGCACCTAGGTGATATGGAGAAGCCACAAAGGTATTTCTAAGGTTGATATTTTGTAACATCGTTCTAATTGAAATTTGAAAAAGTTGCGATGCCAGGGTCTTCCAATGTGCTAATGTTTTGTCATAGAGGCCCAAAGAACCAAGGGAATAGAGCAAAGAACATAAGGATATAGGCCTTGATAGGATCCTGGAGGGTTTAGCACCTAGGTGTTATGCCACCAATCACAACACCCGATGATATGTGGAAAAAAATAAGAGGCTAAGCAAAAGCGGTTAAAGGCCAATCATAGTCTCATGATTTGGTAATGTCATCTTAATAAAATTTACGAAATGAGGGGCTCTGATACTGTGTACAAATGAGTACGAAGGATGAATGGGTCGACAACTAAGAGGAAATGCATGCAAAATATTTGGTCGATGGAGTTGATGGTGATTGTCATGGGCCGGAGACAGAGAAAGAGATCGTTGGGTCAAGGTAGAAAGGACCATAGTTGCGGAGGATCATTTAAATGGAGCCTGTCATGACTTGAGAAGTAATTCGCCTCTAATATCCCCATGCACTCTTCATTGAATTAAATGAAGGACAGAGCCTCGGGGTCTGGAGGTTTGATCATTGTTCAGATAAGCCATGTTGAAGTTCATTTTAAGCTCCATGAGTAATTAATAAGCAAGGAAGAACCTCCTCAGAGTGTGCAGGTTGACTGAGTATTTATGTCTCATTATGGGAAAACTCAGGTGCCCATGCTCATGTTCAATGCAATAGCAATGGGTGAGTGAACGAAGCCCATTCTTCAATTTAATGTTGCAGTGACAGAATTCATGCAAGAGATGCAACCATAGGATGGAGAGCTAAATGCAAGAGTAAACTCGGGCAATGTGAATGGAGAAATGATGGATGGAAGAGACAACATTCATCACAGTGCACGAGAGGAACAAAACCGTGGAGAGTATTTATGTAAAGGGGGTCAAGTTGTACTATTTCCAAGAATTAGTGTGGAGATTTGTGTTCAAGTGTGCCTTGCTGAAGAGTGGCAAAGTGTGTTTGTGTTGCAGAAAGAGGTTGTTTGTGCCTATGCAATAGAGAAAAGGGGCTGCGTGGGCCAATGATTCTGTGTGAGGTCGAGAGTTCTTGTGGAAGCATAGAGGTCTGAGAGCAGAAGTATGATACTGCAAAGAATTATATTTACATTTCTATGTATATGTAATTGCCCATATTTTCAGTTTCAAAATTGTATGAAAGGTAGAACAGTGGCTAGAGTAGGTGGTGTCCTGCATTCATATGAGGTTGGTGCCTCTTGGAAAGTAGGTTCTTTCTATCTTAAGTGGGTCGGTGCCTCTTGTGAGTGAGTGCTCATGAAAAAATCGATGTAATTAAGTAGGTGCTTAATTCACATCATAGCAATAAACAGATTGGTGGTTTTTTCCTTTTGGGTTTCCACTTAAAAATACATGTGTCAATATGTGTATGTTGCTCATGTGATGGATTGTACGTATATGTGAATGTTTTATCTTGTTGATCATATGTATTATGTATGAAGGCTCTTACAAGTAACTGAGTGTAGTGAAAAGAGTTAAAGACTTATACTTAAAATTCGAAAGAAATTCACTATTACTGATTGACCCCCCGCTCAACAATTCCTTATTCCAACAGTTCAATTCCCCCGCTCAACAATTCCTTATTCCAACAGTTCAATCTGTAAATATTGAGTCCCTCAAGATTCATTTATGCATGAAAAAGTGCATTTTAAACAATAAAAATTCACGAGGTTACTAAAAATTATATTGTCACATCCCAACGTTAAAGCCATTTTATCTACTAATTACACTACGTTATAAGATATTATTTATTTATGTTCTTATTTTAAATTATATAAACAGTTTTGTTACTTCATATATTTATTTAAAAATAAAAATACAAAATTTTTAATATATTTATCAATTTATTATTTTTGTAAATAAAGTTAATAAATCATATAATTATTAGAAATTATTAATATTTATGTATTTTTTATTTATTTATGGGTTAATGTAATAATATATATGCCATTTTTTTAAAAATTAACATAGACTTTTTTTTCCTAGTATTGAATAATAGAAATTTAATTTAAGTGAAGAAATATACATGTTTTTTAATGCTTATTAATTTTCTTTTAAATATATTGTGTAGTGTAAGCCAGCCTAGATTGATACGTGATAATAAAATTTCATTTTCTCACCTGTAGAATTCTCAATGATTTATTGGGAAAACCTTTTTTTAATTTTTCTTTGTTTAATCTATTTTATATTATGCAATTATCAATTTTTATATTAAATTGAGATGATTACATTTCATTAATTTCAATGAGAACTTGACCAATTAAACTAACTCTCAAAATTTAGTGCTTACATCTTTTATTTCAATTATATATATTATTTTTTGAAATATTATTCTTTTTCCTTATAATAACATATAAATGTATTATTTTTTTGGAAATATAATTTTTTTTTTTTTAAATATCCGACGTTAACTCCATAACCGTTGCAATAAGAATGTAGATTTATTATAAATTTAAAGAATAGAACTACGTTTCTATTGAAATAGTCTATTATTGATTAAATGTATCAACGATTTAAATCTATGTAACTTTTTTCAATGTAAAAAAAATTAAATATTCACATAATCAAATTTTGTATCAACGTATTACGTATTAAATTTATGTAACTTTTTTCAATGTAAAAAAAAATGCACATACATTTTGAACCTATCCAGCTTTGTAAAACTTATTTGCATTGATAATCCATGCAAATTCTTTTATATAAAACAAAAAAAAAAATAATTTAAACATTTTTTCATTATGTTTTCGAACTTACACATGATACCTTTTCTCATGCGTAGTCTAAAATTACTTGCAAGTATAACTTTATTGGGTTTCCATGTAGAAAATCAAGGAAAATGTTCATTATTATCGAGCGATTAGGTTTTCTATTATCGTGATTTTTTTTTTAAGATTATTCGACTACGTCGAATTCAAATTTAAAGTCCAATCATCGTAACCAAATTTGCATAATTCAATGGATATTCATTTAATAACATAGCATTTCTTCGCTTTTTAAGTTTTGTCTATTAGATGAGGAGGAGGCGAGCTACCATCATGGAGAGTGAAAAAATAGAATTCCTGTGTCTCAGGGTTTCGATTGTACTCTTCGTGGGTTTCGGCACAGCCGCCTCGTGCTAGCTCCCATATGGTCCCCAAGCCCACTTTGGGCACGAGACTTCTGGGTTCTGTAGTGATCACATGTGAAGTTTCAACTCGGTCCATGGCGTTCCGTGTTCAAGGAACCCGTCGAAGAAAGGGGACTTCAGCCCTGTATACGTTTCTGGTATTTGCTTTCCTCAAACTTTCAACAAAACACTTGCTGACGAATTATTTCACCTGGTAAACAATTAATCAAGCCACCAGATTTTAACAAGGGTGATCGGCCTTCAATATAGTGTTGAAAAATTCGACAAGAGAAAACCATAGTTGAGAGAAACATGTACAGTGAATGTTAAAATTATTGATTTCCAATTTGTTTTATTTTTAAATAATCCATTTGGCTTTGATCTTTCTTTAAAGTAAATGCTTAACCATTCTCGGCTCTTTTATATGCATATATGGTATTTGGAAGCATGAGATTATTTCACGACGAGTTACTCCCACGTAAACTTTTACGCTAAGCACATGGAATTGTAAACTCTGTTTTCGAGATTTAGGTCAATCACATCGTTGGTTAACTTTACAATGTCACATATTTAGGTTTTAGGTTAGATTTATGTTTTTATTTGTTATTTTGGTCATTTTGTTGGTGGTGTATCAGATCCGTGTTTTTTATTTTGACTCCACAAATAAAAATTAATTATATTTATTTATTTATTTGAAATTTAAATGGGTTACATAAATTTAAATTATTAAATACAAATATGTAAAATTGGTTCTCATATATAACAAATTAAAATAACACTATTTACTCTTTATATATAAATTAAAATATATCTTAAATCAATTTTAATTAATGTAAATTAATAATATAGTTTAGACTCTAAATTTTGTAATCTAATCATATTAGACAATTATATAAAGTATCTATTTACAATAATAATGTTTAGATTTTTTTGGAAGTGGTTCTAAGTCCATTCAAAATAGGTTTTTAGTTATCAACTAGCATTGATTGAGTCTTACCATTAAAGTGATGCCAAATTAAATTTATTGATTTATTTTTACTTGAATTTAAATGGTTTCCAATATTAGTTATACAATCTCATGTGAAATATTATAGTTTTATAGTAGTTTTGACATTTATGGAAAGTAATAGAATCTAAAAAATAAACAAATTTACTGATTTTGTTTTAACTCATCTATTTTTATACATTTTCTTGGATATGATGAAGAATAATGTAATTTGATAACATTAATTTAATATTTTATTTATGTAATTCATGAATTGTAATTTTGAATAATTTTTAAATGATCATCATGATTGAGCTGAGAGGTGCTACAACCCAATAAATATGTAAGTGTTATATAAATAGTAAACAATTTTAAATGTAGGCTTAACCAAAAAATAAAATAAAAAATGTTAAAAGTGATATCGGGGATGAGTGAAAACATTTAAATGTTGGTTCAATTAATAATAAAAGTTAAAGCAATAAAAATAATGAAATTCAATTTTTTATATTTTGATTTAGTTATTAACTTGTGAACAGAGTTTGCTAAAATACCATGGCTTATCAATACCACATGCCCAAAAACCATAACTTATTTCACAACAAAAATATTTTATAACAATATGACAAGATTCTTAACCATGGATATTCACCCCCGCTTTACTATGGATATTATTGACTTGTAAAAAGTAGGCTTTGTTACAATACAATAGGCCAATACCATCCTTTATCAATACTACATGCCCAAGAAACATAACTTATTTCACAATCAAAATATTTTATAACAAAAAGAAAATTTTCTTAAACATGGATATTCACCTCCACTTTACCATGGATATAATAACTCGTAAATAGGATTTGTTACAATACCATGGGCAAATACCATGGCTTATCAATACCACATGCCCAAAAAACACAACTTATTTCATAATCAAAATATTTTATAACAATAACAATGGATATTCACCCTCACTTTTCCATTGATATTATGAACTTGTGAATAGGATTTGCTACAATACCATGGGCTAATACCATGGCTTATCATTACCACATGCCAAAAAATGATAACTTATTTCACAATAAAAATATTTTATAAAAATATGACAAGATTATTAACCATGGATATTCACCCCCACTTCACCATGGATATTATTAACCTATAAATAGGCTTTGCTAAAATACCATGGGCCACTACCATGCCTTATCAATATCAAATACCCAAAAATCATAACTTATTTCAGAATAAAAGTAGTTTATTTTAATTTAATTTACTAACATTTTTTTAATAGAAGTTAAAAGGAAAAGGGTTATAATTAATTTTGAGATATATCTAAACCCTCTAAGGAGTACTCAAAATATTCCCATAGAAATTAAATGAAGGTTTTAAGAAAATTAAAAATGAGAATTATTTTATATTTAAAGTTGTGAAGTGGATATAATATAAATAGTATTATTAAGAACCAACATAGAACCATCTTAACTAATGATACAAGCCATGAGAGAAAGAAACGTGACTAACAATAATAGAGGAAAGATAGTGCATGATTTTTTTTAAGTTTTTCATTATTGTATTTTCTTTGACATGATTGATCCAAAATATAGGTTTAACATTTTACAACCAGTTGAGTTTTTAAAATTTAGATACTTTCTTAAACACAACACAATGGGATTAAATGTGAGATGGATGGAGAGGGAGGGAGATAGTGACAAAGATGGAGGGATAAGAGAAAGGGAGTGATGTGGAGAGAGAGAAGGGTGGAATAAAAAAATACATAGAGAGATAGAGGTGGAGAGAGAGAGGGAGTAACAAGGGAGAGGCGGAGAGAGAGTGACAGAGAGAGGAGGGGATGTGAGAGAGATAGGGATAGAAGGGTAAGAGAGAGACATGGAGGGGAGAGATAGAAGGGGAGAAGGAGGGATATAGTGACAAAGTTGAAGAGAGAGAGAGAGAGAGAGAGAGAGAGAGAGAGATGGGGGAGAGACAAAGGAAGGTGGGAGAGAAAGGTAGAGAGAGGAAGGAAGAGGCAAAGGGCTCAAGAGAGAGAAGGAGAGCCAAAAGGAGTTAGAGGGGAGGAGAGAGTGAAGGAAGAAAAAAACATAAAGGGATAAGGATGGAGAGAGAGAGTGAGTGACAAGGAAGTGATGGAGAGAGAGTGAGGGAGAGAGTAGAGTGGGGGGCAAGAGAGAGAGAAGGAGAGAAGGGGAAGAGAAATAGAGAAGGGGAAGAGGGAGAGATAGATTGATATGGAGAGAGAGTGTGTATGTTTTGGGGGTGACATAGAGAGAGGGAATAATAAATAGACACATAGATATAAATATAGATATTATATAGTATTGTATAACCAACCTAGATGCATGTCAACCATAGATCTAGGAAGCAACGAGAGGGGTTAAATATCTTGAGGTGCAAATATTTCCTCAAGTTTTGCACTCAAAAAATAGGTTTTAACCTCGAGAGTTTAGATCCCTCTCAGTGCTTGATATATTCATGGTTAAGGTGGATCTAGGATAGTGTATATGTATATAATTTTTAGATAAATATGATTCTTTAAATTTACATCATCGTGAATCGAAATAATAAAAAATTATTAATATTTAAAAATGAATATGCTAAATAATAACAAAATGAAATGATTAAGATATTTAATTCTTCTTAATGGTCAACCATGGTCCAACGTCACATTGTGAAAAATATTGTCTTAATATGAAAATAAACTGTGGTCAATCATGGCTAACAATGGTCCAATGTTGCATTGTAACAAAAATTCTCTCAACATGAGAGTCAATAATGGTGAACCATGATGAACCATGGTCAAGCATCGTCAAACGTCACATTGTTTCAAAGATTGTCTCAATATGAGAATCAACCATGGTCAAACATGTTCATTTTAGGCTTTATAATATTTATCTTAGGGTTTATATACCTTTTGTTTAGAATATTAATCGATTGGGTTTAATATTATTCTCTTGGGTTTATAATATCAATCATGGTCAACCATGAAACGTTTTAGTGTGACAAAGATTGTCCTAGTATGAAAATCAACCATGGTTAACCATGGTCCAATGCCACATTATGACAAAGATTGTCTCGATATAAAAATTAATAATGGCCAACCATGGTCCAACATCGAATTACGACATGGAATGTCTCAATATGAAAATCAACCATGGTCAACCATGTTTATTTTAGGGTTTATAATATTTATATTATAGTTTATATACCTTGGGTTTATAATATTAATTGCTTGCATTTAATATTATTACCTTGGGTTCATAATCCCTTGGGGGTTTTAGTATTAATCCCTTAGGTTTATTATTCCCTTGGGTTTATTAATCTAAGGCTTCATATACATAGGGCTTAATATTTTCCCTTAGGTTTAATATTATTTCCTTGAGTTTACAATCCCTTGGCTTTTAGTATTAATCATTTAGGTTTATAATATCAATAGTGGTCAACCATGTTTTATAAAATCAACCACAGTCAACCATGGTTCAACGTCGCATTTTCACATATATTGTCTTAATATGAAAATTAATTATGGTCAAGCATGGTCAACCATGCTCCAATGTCACAATGTGAAAAGAAATATCTCAATATGATAATCAACCATGATCAACCATATTTATTTTAGTGTTTAAAATATTTATCTTAGGGTTTATATACCTAGGGTTTATAATATTAATACCTTGGATTAAATATACTTCATAATCCCTTGGGGTTTTAGTATTAATCACTTCGACTTATTATTCCCTTCGGTTTATAATACCAATCACTTGGGTTTATTAATCTAAGGGTTCATGCATGGTTGAGCATAGTCCAACGTCGCATTGTGACAAATATTGTCTCAATATTAAAATCAACCTTACTCAACCATGATTACTTAAGGGTTTATAATATTGATCTTAGGGTTTATGAATCTTGGGTTTATATTACTCCCTTGGGTTTAATATTATTGTCTTGGGTTTATAATCCCTTGGGTTTTTAGTATTAATCCATTTGGTTTATTATTCCCTTGGGTTTATAATATCAATCATGGTCAACCATGGTCCAATGTCGCATTGTGACAAAGATTGTCTCGATATGAAAATCAAGCATGGTCAACCATGGGACAAAGTCACATTATGACAAGGATTATCTCAATATGAAAATAAACCATGGTCAACCATGTTTCTTTTAGGATTTATAATATTTATCTTAGAGATTATATACCTTGGTTTTATAATACTAATCGCTCATGTTTAATATTAGTCCCTTGGGTTCATAATCCCTTGGATTTATTAATACAAGGTTTCATTTTACTAGGATTTAATATTATTCCCTTGGGTTTATTAATATAAGGGTTCATATACCTAGGGTTTAATATTATTCCCTTCAATTTAACATTATTTCCTTGGGTTTATAATCCCTTAGTTTTTTAATATTAATCCCTCTGGTTTATTATTCCCTTGGGTTTTTAATATCAATCATTCTCAACCATGGTCAATCATGGTCAACCATGGTGTTGTAGCAGATACAACCACCTTGAAAATTTTGCGTATCCTTTGATTTTTGAGCCTTCATTTCTGTTTACACGAGCTTATCTTTTATTGTCATGGAGCATTCATGATTTCATTAAGACTTATTCTTTTATATATTCTTTTGTTTTCTTGTTTCCATACTTAACTAATCTTTTGAGTCACAAGAAACCTTTTGACTTGATCTTGTAGAAATTATTGTCTTGCCTCCATAAACTGTGTAATACATGAGGGAAAGCTAGCCTCGATTATGGAAATTGTGCAATCCTAACAGAAAGCTCAGCCTTGAGCTCAAAAAATGTGAAATTCACTAAGCTGGGAAGTTGCCTAATTCCCCATAACTCCGCAATGTTCCTTGCCAGTGTGCATGACAAGTTTCCTCAAAAAGAAAAAAGAAAAACAAAAATGAAAAAGAAATCCCTAGAAAAGAGAGATTTATCATTACTTTCCTGAAGGTGGCACAATCTCTATTTTTAGAAATTTCTGCCAAGTGTCATGTTTTCCTTGATTTTAGGCATGCACGTCATAAACCCAAATATGCCCAAATATATTTAATAAATGCCTCTAGACCTCATTTGTACATTCAAACTTAGATCTCTAACATTCTGGAGGAGATCAAGGAAGCTTCAGCCTAATTGTCATCGTTTTTCTGGGTGAGTTTTGCTTTTGTCATCTTTTGCCGCTTTTTCTGTCTCTTTTTATCATTTCACTTCTATGAGTGGTGTTTTGTTTGCTTCTCTTCATGGTTGATGGAATTTTAACTTTCATTACGTTGTAGAATTGTTGTTTCAGTTTATCATTTTCCTTTCATAAGTGTCGCATCAATTTTATTGTATTTGCACACCACCAATCATCGTTCGAGTGACTCTCCTCACATATTTGATTTTCCTTAGTTTGTTGTGTTTTTGCACTAGGTTCACATTGATATATCTATACTTAGTAAGATACACATTTTAACTTTCATCATTTTTCATATATGTTTGTTTCCCACCCTTTCACTGGGCATATTTTCACTTTCCCTTAGCCAGTTTTCACCTTGCCCAACTGGGAATTGTGTAATTCAGAAGCTCAAGCTAAGGCTTGGCCTATGAGACTACGTAATGCGTAGTATAGACTAGCCCAACTATGCATTGCATAGTGTTAGGGCTTAATCTAACACCTTGGACACTGAGACTACGCAATGTGCAATCTCTCCTAGTCACTATCCAAGTTGGATTGTGCATTGAACAACCTCAAGCCTTAGGTTGCACCCTTGGCTACTGGAATTGCACAATGCACAGTTCACACATCCATTCTCCCTCATTTTCTAAGAAAAATTACGTAATCTTTCTCACTAGTTCATCGATTTGCTGCTTGATCTTGCTGTGAAGGTATATTTGAAAAATCTAATTTTTTCTTGCCATGAGTGCCTTTTCTATCCCATAGGTACCATAGTAGTTGAGAACTTTTCTCCAACAATCACTATTACCATGGTACCCAAGTGAACTGCTTCAAAAGATACCATTGAAAGCAGTATTGGGGAACCAGTTGAAAAAACGCTAGTAAACTTGCCAATATACTTAGACATTCAACTCTATAAAGAAAAGGACTCAAATCTTGCATGGCAGAAAGTGAACAAAATTTTTTCAACAAAGGACTTCGCAGAAGATCTAGAGGATTGACACATATACATTAATGTCCAGAGATCATGGCTACATAGGGTTGCATGTAGATATATAGCCTTCCCATGTGCAGATGTCATCAATTAGATTGTCTCACATATTGATGTGAAGACCATGACTTGGAGCACTACCAACGGACAGAGGCTTGCTACTTTTATGGCAGCAGATTATTGATGTATGTAGCATTAGCTTGAGCTAGAAACACTCATAGATTCACTCTTTTATGCCACCAACATCTATTTGGGCACAAAAGATGTTGTTAAGAGCTAGGTGAAGGAGCCATAAAATTTTTTACAGACACCCACGAACACGTATACGACAAGGTCTCTTAGGAAGGCATATCAGTTATTGATCATCTTAGCTTGCATAATCTATTGTCAGTAGAGCACAGAGACCTTTCCAGAAGGGTGGGAAATATTTTTGAACTAGGTTGTGAATAAAGGAAAGTCACTTAGCTGGTCAAAATTGATGGCTTGACAGTTAAAAATCAATGTAGGTAATGCCCTGAACCCTCCCAAGGGCAGTAAATTGAGATTCTAGATGTTTTCATATTTAATGGATGAATTCTGTGAACATAACACATTCCCTAGCATGAACTGGACTTGGACACCTCGAAACCCTATCATGTACATCCACTACAAGTTGCGCTTGGATTGTAGCCATTGAGGAGTTATGGAGAAGCTAAATTACCACTTCCTCATTCTATTATACAAGATGATCTTCGAGGAGGAACCTTGCATGTGGCTTGTGATAATGGAGGCAATATGAGAGATCGCATATTGGTTTGCCTTACCAGATGGCATCTTTCATAGAGTGTTTTGTGGAGAGAAGTCACCCCATCCTTTTTCCAAGGTATGAAACTCACAATCTTCTCATGCAATAAGTGTCATATCATCTCTCCATAGGGTTTTCAACATCATTTCATAAGAAGAAGAAAGCACCTTGGCCAACTCTTCCTATGCAAAATAAATTGTACAAGATAAAGAGCCTAAAAGTCACAGATACTAAAGGAAAGGTGATAGAGAAGTTTGTATTTCGTACTCGAGACTTTAATTCATATGATCCCTATGGTATTTGCAAGAATTCACTTTCAGTGGCTCAGTGGGACATTTCATTGGTAGGAGGAGGATCAATGGAAGAATTTCTATACTGCCTCCATGACCAGCAAGTCAATCAGTTTTGTAGGAACTTCATAGGTGACTCCACAGAAGGAAGCTACTCGAGAAGTAGTGTCAACATAAGGGAGAAACCCTACACAAGGTAAGGGAAAGAGAAAGGTTTCTTATAGTCGAGGGGGAGAAAGAAGTCGCAAAATGAAAGCAGATCCAAATCTCATGAAAGTGGCTTTATCAGCAAAGGCAAAGAGGAAACAAAAGATGCAAAGAGAAGAATGGAAGAAGAGGGAAGAGCAAAGGAGATTGGATAAATAAAAGCAGAAGCAAGAACAAGAAGAGAAGAAGAAGCAAGAATAAGAATAACGTCAAGGCACAATATTAGAAGAAACAATGTAGAACAAGTTGAAGTGAAATAACAGAACCAAAAATGAGTAGAGGAGGAGGAGAGGGGCATATGCAGGATCAAGAGCTTACTTAGTAGATTAAACAATTGATAGAGACCAATGACATAGAGGTGGAACCAGAAACAAAGAATCAAGGTGTCGACCTGATGCCTAGCACATAATAGGTCATGATTTAGTCTCCACCACCTCCAATAACAGATTTAGATCCAGGTGAGGAAGTGGAAGTTTTTCCTCATGATGATGATTCACTTATGGACATGTATAATATGTCATACGATGAACTCTAGCAGAAGATTTTATAAGTGCGTAAGAAGCATTTTCCAGATGATCTCGCATCTCCTGAATTTATTAGAGAAAGGGTAATAGTGGTCGACATCAGGCTAAATCCCAAAGCCATTTCCTTAGCCAACTTGGCCTTCACATGTGCATAAAAGTCGAACACTCATATTTGATGGGTGAGAATAAGAAATTTTCAAATAACTTTCAGGTTTTGAGGCAAGAGATTGAAAATCTCCAAGCAATAGTGGATAAGGCATCTTCTACATAGGTCCATTTGGAGGAAATGAGGGTAGTCATACTGAGAAAAGTATTGACACTTGGGGATACCATGCGAGATATCTATGAGGAGCTTGTTACCATGCATAAGATAATTGTCTACTTGGTTGGATTGTAGCAGCAGTGTAAGGAATTTATCAAACATCTCATAAATGTGCAAGCTATAATCACTGGAATACATGAATGGATAATGTGACACAAAGGAGCACCACTTGAATTGGGTAAGAAAATGAAAGCACAAACAGAGCTAGAGAAATAAATAGTGCAAATGTTGATCCAGAACAAAAAACAACTCACCTAGTTCATTGGAAACATTTATGCCTCATATGAATAGATATACAACAATCTAAATTTCTTGGTGAAGACCCACATGATCTCATCAGCTGGTTCACTCACTAAACCCAAAACTAGGAACCAGGTCAGATAAATTGCCACCAAGGAGAACTTGGAGGCGAATACACAGAACATGCACAACTACATTGGTGGCCCTGTCCAAGTGCATACAATGTTGATCATGATTAAGAAGGAAGTAGAAACTAGTTCCAAACAATTGAACCCAGATTCCATGGAGGCTATAGTCCGCTTCCATCCAGACACCATCACACAGTTTAGGGATCTCATCAAATAGTACCAAGCTTAGCACTGCTACGTGAATGAAAAATATCAATTGGAAGTTGTTGAGCTTGAATTCTCCCAAACTGAAGCATGATAGTGTTTTGTCTTGTTAGTTTTTCTAGTTGGCTCTACCATGTTTTTTCTTACATGGGAACGAGTGTAAATTTTAATATTATTTGTGATTAATTTGTAAGTGGAATTTGAGGCGTCAATATTGGATTTTGAGGTCATGATCTAATGTAATTATTTATTTTGTAGAGAAGTTCAAGAGTAATGAGGGTATTCCGAAAGTCAAAATGGGAGTTTAGGAGTCACCCCCTGTTGTTATAAATAGAACCTCATAACTTATGTAAAGGGATTTTGGGAGCCAAGCTTTTGGCTAGGCTCACGCTTAGAGTTGGGAGATTGAGAGTTTGTGAGAGCTTCAGCTTCTCCATAGCATAGATGAAATATGTTTCTTTGGAGGAGAAGGTGTTGCTGACTTTGACTTCACGTTCCACTATTTGGGCTAGCCATCCGTCAATAGTGTATACATGTTTAGAAATTTCACTTAATAAAAGCTCAGAGCTGACATGTTTTCATGCATATGTTGTAAATGTAGTAGGATTATTCTTATTATGTTTGCAATATATGTTATTTAACTTATACTTATTCTTATGAAATATTTCGTTTTCATTGGTACAAATATTGTTGAATGTGTTTTGTTGTATTAATTCATCACAATTAACTTGTGAACTATTTTGCATATTATCTTGTGATGTCATTATGCTTGTGTGTTCCTTTCAATCTGCATACTATTACAAGCTTTTAAGGGGCTCACTTATTTTCCCTTCTCTGTGGAAGAACATTCATGCATCGCATGACTCTCTACAGGGTCACACAGTTGTTCTGAGCAAAGCCATTATACATCACTCTATGCGTAATTTCATCCAAGGCATATCATTAGCACCCACCACATCGACAACCAGGACATAGTACCAGATGGGACTCCTACACCAAATGGTGTGAGGTCTAATTGAGACTTCATATCAAGGAGATCCCCTAAATGTTGATAGGTCCAACACCATCAAAACACGGTCAAACTTGTTTTGTAAAATCAATCATAGTCAACCATGGTTAATCATGGTCAACAATGGTTAAATGTCACATTGTGAGAAAGATTGTCTCAATATGACAATTATTTATGGTCAACCATTGTCAAATGTTGCATTAAGATAAATATTGTCTCGATATGAAAATTAATCATGGTCAACCATGGTCCAATGTCACATTATGACAATGATTTTATCAATATGAAAATCAACCATGGTCAACCATCGTTAACCATGTTTATTTTAGGGTTTATAATATTTATATTAGGGTTTATATACCTTAGGTTTATAATATTAATCCCTTGGGTTTAATATTATTCCCTTGGGTTCATAATTCCTTGGACTTTTAGTATTAATACCATGGGTTTATAATATCAATCCTTTGGGTTTATTAATCTAAGGGTTCAACCATGGTCAAGCATGGTCTAATGCCACATTGTTACAAAGATTGTCTCAATATGAAAAGATATCATGGTCAACCATAGATAATCATGGTCAATTATGGTCAACCATGGTCAATCATGGTCGATATGAGAATCAACCATTGTGAATTATGGTCAGGCATAGTCAATGATGGTCCAACATCACATTGTGACAAAGCTTTTCCTAGTATGAAAATAGACCATGGACAACCATGGTCGAACGTCACATTGAGGCAAAGATTGTCTCAATATGAAAATCAACCATGGTCAACCATCTTTCTTTACGGGTTTATAATATTTATCTTAGGGTTTATATACATTGGGTTTATATTATTCCTTTGGGTTTCATATTATTCCCTTAGGTTTTTAGTATTAATCCCTTGCGTTTATTATTCCCTTGGTTTTATAATATCAATCATGGTCAACCATGATCAAGCATGGTCAACCATGGTCAATCATGATCAACCATCGTGAGCCATGCTTTGTAAAATAAATCATGGTCAACCATGGTTAACCGTGTGTTATCAAATCAGTCATGGTCAACCATGGTCCAACATTGCATTATGAAAAAGATTCTCTCAATATGAAAATCAATCATGGTCAACTATAGTCTAATGCCACATTGTGAAAAAAATTGTCTCGATATGAAAATAAATCATATTCAAGCATGGTTAAGCATTTTCCAGCATTGCATTGGGAAAAGGATTGTCTCAGTATGAAAATCAATCATGATGAACCATCTTTATTTTAGGGTTTATAATATTTATTTTAGGTATTATATATCGTGGGTTTATAATATTAATCTCTTGTGTTTAATTTTATTCCCATGAGTTAATAATCAATTTGGGTTTTAGTATGAATCCCTTAGGTTTATTATTCCCTTGGGTTTATAATATCAATCGCTTGGGTTTTTTAATCTAAGGGTTCATTTTCCTAGGTTCATATTCCTAGGGTTGTATTATTATTATATTTATATTAATATTTATATAAGGGTATACATACTTTGGCTTTATAATATTAATTTGTTCTATTGGGTTTTAGTATTAATCCCTTGGTTTTATTACTGCATTGGGCTTATAATATCAATCCCTTGGGTTTATTAATATAAGGGTTCATATTCCTAGGGTATAACATCATTGATATGGTTTATAATATATATTTTAGGGTTTAATTTATATCCTTTGGGTTCATAAACCGTCGGGTTTATAATGATGATGATTAACCTCCACTAAGACCAATGTGGTATATTGGACCTTAAGAAGAACAAGAATCTAATTGGAATTCTTTAGAATCTTATATTTATGCTAAAAAAAAGGGAAAGAAGCACACCAAGATCACTATAGTTGGGCTAACTTACCAAGTTAAGAATATTGGATTTGTGACAAATGTTAGGGAAATGAGAGTAGACGTGATTAAGGATCAAACAATCTAAAACAAATTTCTTTCAATCCTCCACCCTCTTAGTATCACAAAGCTGACAAATTTTGTCATCACACAGAGTTTTGTGAGTTGAGCACTGCCCGGTTTCACTTCAAAGCTCATGAGAATTAGTTCTAGTCTTAATGATGCTCATCTTTTTCTTCGAGTTGGTCAAACTAGAAAGGCAATTTTGGTTCTCAAGCGTGGGCTTGATCACCTCCTTATAATATTTTATCTTCCTTTTACCCTCCATCCCCTTATCATCCCATAACTTATCCTTAAATTTGGAGGTGATAGTATCTTTAACACTATCCTTTCTTCTCAAGATGATCTCCTCATTTATCCCCAATGGTTGAGCCAAGAATGGGTATCCTTATGCCACCCACGCTTGAGGCAAAGACAAGGGCTTTGACTATAGAATAAATTTTAGGAAGCCTCTTGGATTCCATGTTGTAAAACATCTTATTATACATTAGATACTTCAACATAGCCCTGATTTCAAATGGGGAGAGCCGATATTTGATCAGGAGGAAAGGATAGGGGGTATTTACCTTGATATTGAGATTGTAGGTTATGAATTTAATTTGAATCATCTCAATCTTTCCTGCGACTCTCGGGATATACTGCAACCACAAACTTCACAACTATATAGGACAACAGGGGTGACAAGGCTCTCAAGGAGGAAACTTTTTTACTCCAAATAAAAATATTGACAGCCTTACAATTGTTTTCAAGCTCATAATAAGCTTTCCAGCCTCCAATAAACCTTTTCTCAATGTTGTAATTCCATTTGAGGTTATAAGGAATTTCAATACCCACATATTTATAAGAGGAGACATGTTCTAAGCAATTGTTATCATAAACAAAATTTCCATGGGTGATCTTTTTGGATTTAATTGTCATGTTTTATTCTTGTTAGTATTAATAGTCATACTCATATTCAAGCAATAGTCATGATGAGTCTTAATTTTATTTTCCAGGTCCTCATGGCTTCAAGCAATAAGAATGATATCATTGGTGTAGAAGAGAAGAGTAATGATAATAGCAACAAGCTCAATTGCCTTCCACCCCACAATTTCCAAACACTCCTCTAGTTTATCGATGTATATACAAAAAAGGGTAGGGGAAAGGGGATACCCTTTCTTAACCCTAATATTTCATTTAATATCTTTAGACCACCCTTCCTTGATTTTATGCTTGGCAACAACCGTCTTGTAGAGGCAAATCACAAAAATGTTCAACTCAGGAGGAATCATTATCTCATCAAGTATTTTCCAAATCTTATCCCAAGAAACAATGTCAAAGGATTTTATAAAGTCCACAAATAAACGAAATATATGAGCTTTACTATTGCGACATTCCTCGTAAAAGATCTTTAGAGTGACAAGATGGTCGATAGTTGAGTGGTATCTCCTAAAACTAGCTTGCCCTTTAGCTCTTTTACCATGGGTTTCAAGCCAATGGCTAATATTCTTTTCCAAAATGATAGCATAAAGCTTGGATAAGATGTGGATAATCATAATGGTACTATAGTTAAAGGGAATGACTTTTTACCCATTTTTGAAGATAGGTACAATAAGGCTTTTCGTCCAAGGCTCGAGGAAGCCATGCTTTACGGCTGAATTGAGAAGCTTTTGGAGATGGGAATGAAGAGATCTTCCCAGATTTAAGACCTCATCTTGGTATCCTTCAATATATTTAGCTTTCCCACTAGCGAGCTTATTAATCCTAGACTCAACGTCCCCAAGAGAAAAGATATCTTCCTTAATCACAGTACTAACGATGTTGTGCATGGTGTATGGGGAGTCATACAACTTCTTAAGATAGATGTCTTACATTTCTAAGGGGATAGAATGATTATATTTAGATTTACGCACAAGTACATTTTGCCAAAACTTTCTGGGCACAAATCTAGAAAGGTGAAGAAGATGCTCTTGTCTCCTATTAATATATGTCTGCTTCTTCTCTTTAATGAGGGATTTGTATATGATGTATTTCAAAGCTTTGTAGTTTCGTTAGGTGCGTCTTAGTTTTCCTGACACTTTTACATTCTTTCTTATACCAAGGGTTAGAAGTTCTATTAATCTTCTTATATGAAACCCCACTAGAGAACTTTTTAATATTAGTGGAAAGGGTAGTAGTAAAATTGTGATAAATTTGATCAATATTGTTATTATAACTGAGGGAACTTAAATCCCTTTCTACCTCCTTTAAGAAAAGGTATGTATTACTATGATTGAAACACGCGTGTGTTTGGATTTCACTAGTATCTTACATGTGGCTGGTATACATAACAAGATTGAGGGTTAAATACAAATGGATGTGATCAAAGTTAGGCTCAAAATCTTTAAGAAGTTCGAAGTTGGTAATACGGTTAAGGACATGGGTGTTAGAAATTGCATAGTCCACAACACTACTTCCTGACCCATGTAAATAGGTCATCTGGCCAGATGAAGACCACTTGCTAATACCATTACAGATAATTGGGTCATGGGAACAACAAATGTTGATGAGCTCGATGCCAAATATGTTATCGATTCAGTCTTGAGAGGTTCTCTTGAATTTATTATCTAATTCGTCATCTTCATCAAGCCACAAGGGCTCAGGATTAGAGTGGTTACTTAACATAATAGCTTGGTTGTTAGCAGTTCTAACATTGAAGTCCCCAAGAAAAAGGATATTACCTTCATTTCTCAAGTTGTGAATGTATTTTCTAAGGTAGTGAAAGGACAATTCTTATCTAAGTTGTCTTTCTTATAGGAGGTAGAGTTGATAGGAGCGAAATAGCAAATTGCAAATTGCAAGAAAAATCCTATTGGAGGAAGAATCAAAGATCTCAATCCAAATGTACTGATTGAAGGGGTCGATAGTATGGAGTTGGATGTGAAAAGAAAGATTGTTCTTAATATAACATGTTATACGACCAAGACTTCTCTGAGAGGATTTCCTATTCCAAGCAGACCAAAGAATGAATTTCTCAAGGTGAGGAACCCTAGATTTGTCATGCTCCTAAGTTTCAACTAGAAAAATAAGGTCAATATCACTCGGGATCCAACTTAACATAGGACCTTTACAACATGGAAAACCACGACCGTTCCATAACAGGATCCTCAGTGATCCTAATTCCTATTTCTCACTTGTATTTTGAACTGTATCTCATATAATAGCTTTCCTATTCCTAATGATAACCCATTTCCCTTCTTTTCTTGCCTCCTTGACCTTTTGGACTTCTTTCCTAAGTTCAGCTTGGTCTTCTGGAATCAAATCTTCATTTATAAAGATTTTGGTTCCCTTTAGGCTCGAGGATTTCTTGAGTATATCTAATTTGTGGGCATTGCAACTTACCTTAATATGGATTAGTCTATGTCTATTCTCAAGTAACTTTCCTACCTAGAGTGTTTCCATGATATAAGTTGTTTGAATTTGAGATTTTATTTTTAATTGTTCTCTTACTATTTCTAATGTGTTCTCATTGTTTTGTTCTTTTATACCAACAATTATAAGGTGTAAGGCTCTTTTATGGTGCTCATGGTCGATTTCAATCAATTTGTTAATTTTTCTTTTCATGGGTTTAATATCTAATTTACTCTTTGAGTTATTTAGGGTAGAGTTATTATTTACTTATTCTTTTATACTTTTAATCTCGCTTTTCAAGGCATCATTTTCTTCAATCATTGATTGTTTATTATGTTCTATTTCTTAAATCCTACCTCTCATTCCTTGCGGTTCATTATTAAGCGAGATTATTCTGTTTTCTAGCAATTTGTGATTGTTTTCAAGCAATGTCGAGAGTAATTTTACTTGGTCACTCTTTGCTAGAGGGGGGCTTACATATGTGAGGGGAAGTACTCATAATGTAAACAAGCAAAAATTGACAAAAGAGGGTGAGACTAAACATATGCACCTGTCAGAGTATGAGTAATTGAGGTCATCTATAGAGATATGTAGAGTGCACTATAGAGATTATTTGCATTGAACCTCGAAAGCTTCAAGTTGAGGATAGAGGTCACACCGCAAAGACCACTGAATCAATCACAAAAGTCAACCGAACTGCAAGGACCCTCACTGCAAAGACCACTAAGTTTGCATGAATTGACCTCAACCCTAAGTTTGTTCTCTAACTCGGGTATGTTACAATCTGTGTATTACTTTTAGGGCTTCGAATATGTAGAACTAAATCCGAGCAGCCCTCCTCGCTTAGTTTCACAAACTCGGATGTCTCATGGAGATAGTTTAGGAACCCTTAGACTATTACCAAACCTTTTGTGGACTATTGGACACCAAATGGTTTCTTGGCATCAGAATGTGTGATCCACTATAAAATAATACTCCTTTTTCGCCACAGAGAATATTTGTGGGGCCTCACATCTTAGTCTACTACAATTTGACTCCAAGATAATTCCGCTCACCCACCGGTCGGATTAGATAATTGACCCTCGCCGTAGAGACCATTGAGTTTGCCTGAGTTGATGTGAATCCTAACTTCGTTCTCTAATTTGGGTATGTTACAGTCTACAGTCCTTTAGGGTCTATGTATTACTTTTAGGGCTTTAGATCTGTAGAACTGATTCTTAACAACCCTCCTTGCTTAGCTTCAGAAACTCGAACATCTCATGTTAATAGTTATTAAAGTTGAAGAGATGTGTCACACCACAAATACCATTGAATCAACTACAAAAATCAACCGAACTTCAAAGACCCTCGCTGCACATAAATTTCTTGGGTTTATAATATTAATAATCTCTTTGGTTATAATATTAATATTTATTAAATTATTAATAATATCATAATATTATTCTAATATTAATAATTATATAAATTGCCTTTATAGTTTGTTTATTATTCATATTGTATATAATAATAATAATGATATTCTGTATATAATATTGTTTTATTTTTATATTTTATCATCAATGATATATTTATTATATCAATTAATAATATTAATATTAAATCCATATACATTGATGTTTATGAACATATATCAATCACATAAATAAATGTGATTGTGTTAGTTATAAAATTTACCAACCATATTAATTTTTAATATTTTATAATTTTTGATAATCCTATAAATAATCCAATTTTTCCATTTAAATTAAAAATAACATTATAATCCCTACTAATGCTAATTAAACTCTAACATCTTTACACTAACATCTTTGATTCTTAACAGAGCCGGCCTGTGGTATGAAAAATTAAGAGTCCAATTCCTCCATTTAAATTGAAGATAACATAATTTCCCATTCACTTTGCACTTGCGGCTCAATACTGTAGGCGGCATCCTCGTTAGAGTGATTAGCGTCCCTTAATTTTGACCTTCGACAATATTCATGCTTTACTACTTTGCAATTGCGGCTCTTTGGGCTCTATACTGTAGGCGGCATCCTCGTTAGAGTGATTAGCGCCCCTTGCTTTTGACCTTCGACAATATTCATGCTTTACTACTTTGCAGTTGCGGCTCAATACTGTGCGCGCGATCCTCTTCAGAGTGGTTAGCGTGACATGCTTTTCATATTCGAGAATATTGATGCTTTCTCTGTGTACGAGGAGTCCCATTCACCTTGCACTTCATTCATCGGTGGCTCAATACTGTGGGCGCCATCTCTTATGTTTAGCGGCGACTCGCTTTTAGAGCATTCATTACTTCCCTCGGTTTCTAACTTTCAATAATATTTACAGTATTCACAAGGCTAACCGACGCAATACGCTTGATGGTTTCCTCTTTGCAGACGCAATTCCTTACTGCTCACGCTGACAGCTGCTTATCATATTTGCTAATTCACAGACCCCACAGTCACTTGCCTTTCGCAGACTCATATATCCAAGTGACTTATCTGGTGAGTCACAATCACACTAATATTATCGCGTTCATATAGTGATAGGGGATTTAACGATAAGTTTTGCAGGGTAAAATCCATGAGATGGAGGTTCAAATCTCATTGAGTAATATGGGCTGTTGTGTCTTGGCTAGAAGAGTAGACCCCCACGAAATGGAGGTTCAAATCTCATTGAGTATATAGCCTGTTGTGTCTTGGCTAGAAGAGTAGACCCCCGAGGCCTGTTGTGTCTTGGCTAGAAGAGTAGACCAAGAGTAGACCCCCGAGGGTACAACTCTTGTTGCGCATAAGTTAATTGCTATTGTGTGAGGCTTGCAGGCTGTTTCACCTAGCCTAGGTTTGGCTCTTGTTGAGGCATAAGTTAATTGCTGTTGTGTGAGGCTTCTAGCCTAGGTTTGGCTCTTGTTGAGGCATAAGTTAATTTCTATTGTGTGAGGCTTGCAGCTGTTGCACCTAGCCTAGGTTCCAGTTGAATTTGATCTTGGGCCTATTCAACGTAACTCTCCCCAGTTACCGATTATCCTAGATTAAAAAAAAAAATATCAACAACTTCCGCTGTTAGTGTCTATAAAATTTCTAAATGGGCAAAAATATAACTGTCATAATTTTTAATCATAATTTTAGAAAAACCAATTAATTTGAAACTATGAGGGCATTCAATGATACATTAAGTTGGTATATCCGTTTTCAAGTATATTTTAAAATGGTTTTGGATAAATATATTTTTAAATTGTTTTAGATGTAATTTAAGATTTAGAGACATTTGGCAAGAGTGAAAGCTTATTTTTTAAAGATTATTGAATATTGTTCTAAATAATTTGGTTTTTTGAATCAAACTCACTGCTTTCAAGAATAACAACCAAATATAACTCTCTTCTAATTTAAACAATTTATATTATGATAATTTTCTAAGATAAAAAAAAATTAATATTATTAATATATATATTAAAACCTGCCCTTTTAAATTCATAATATTATATAATATATATATATTATAATTTACCCATGTATAACATATTAGTATAAAATATGTAGTATTTAGAGTGCTGAAAGAAATATATAATGCATAATTGTTTATAGCGGCGGAAGAAATATCTAATGTTGTGGATTTTTAATAATCAAATAAACGCTATGGTGGAATGGTCACACGATCTCATCAAATAATTCTTTGACTTAATGGATATCCTCTGATTCAACGGGTTTGATCGAATTGTGTGGTAGGATCCCATGTATGGAGTTGGAATTAAATGGATTTTGTTATGTAATTTAGAGATTTTTTTCCATATTTAAAATTATTTTAAAATTTATTTAAAAAATAAATAGAATTTTTTATATATAAATTAACTATAAATTTTTATGAAATATAGATTAATATAAGTTGAGAGATTATTTTTTTTTTTGTATTTTTTTATGAATTATTATATTATAAATATTTTTGTTATAATTTATTTTATTTTTAGTTTTAGTTTAATGAACAAACTAGTAAATTTTTAATTTTTGATGACAGATAAACAGAATTACACATTTATACTGATTGTAAAATAACTTTTCCACTCAATAATTAATTTGATTATAAATTTTAAAAAATTTTAAAATTAATAAATTAAAATAAAATTAATTATTTAATTTCATACCTATTTATAATTCTTATAATTCTATAATATTTTCAAAATTTGAGATTCAAATAAAAATAATCTATATCAAAAATCAAGTTAAGAAAAACAAACCAACCAAGAAACCCAGGCAGCCAAGGAATTTTAATACACACATGAAGAAAAGAAAAAGTGAGAGCTGCATCTGAGTCGAGGTAAGAAAGGGCAAAGGGAAAGGCCGAATTAATTGCCGGCGAGTGTTCGAGAACTGCGAGGGAGTATTCGAGATGCTGAGGAAGTCATGTAGACCCTGCAATCTACGTCGCAATGAAGGATTGCTGAAGTGTCGATTCCATTTTCAGCATTTGTCAATCAAGGGTTGTTTCAGCGTCGATTTCAGGTTAAAACTCGTCAATGATTCAGCTTTTCCTTTTAATGTTTTTCTTCATGGCTGTATGAGCAGTTCTCCGGTGCCTTTTCGACGAGGGCGGTTTCTCGCTTTCTTTTGCTATTATTTTTTCTTTTTGGAATTTTTTTGGGTCAACGTGGCTGAATGTCAGATTTCTTAACCTAGTAGTTGGAATTTAGCTTTTTTTACAAGTCGTGTTTAAATCATTATGAAAATAGTCAAGAGCTAACCAGTTTGCCATAGGGCATTAAATTTTTGGTTACATGCATACTCAGATAATCCGATAACATATCGTCATTATTTTTTATTTATCTAGTCACCGCGCGCGTGTTATTGGGTTATAGAGTATGCATCTAACCAGGAATTTAATGCCCTATAGCAAGCTGGTTAGCTCTTGCTAAAAAAATAGATTATTAAAATCATTAAAAAAATTTAAAAAACCAATTTAATAACTATAATTTAAGTTTACAAAATTCCGTATCAAATTTTATTAAAATCTTACCAAAATTTCCATAATTTTCAAAACTAATCACTATTTTTAAATCTAAAATTATCACACCTTACCATTCTGCAACGACCCTCTATGCATACGACTAAAATTTCGCCAAGGTATATGATTTTTCCACTACTTTCTTTTTTCCTTTCCTTTTCCGCCGGGTATTTAAGATGGAAGGATTTGACAAATAATAAGATATTTACTCTTATTTAATTGATGCGTTAATAATTGAATTGAATTTTAAATTAGATAATATTTTTATTTATTGTTTTTTAAAATTGTATGAATATTAATTTTAAAATTTTAATTTAATTATTAAGTGAATAGTATGGATATAGATTTTATGGAATATTTTTAAATATTTATAATAATGTACACAAATTAATGATTGAGATTTCTCTTTAAAGTAGTTATACTTTTTTATTTTTTTAATTAAATTGATTAATTAAAAAAATGTCATATGAACATGTATCATATAAAGTGAGTGATATTTTTTTGGACATGTGATATTGGTAAGTTATGGTATTGTAACAAAATCTATTCATAATTAAAAATATTATCTTTTTAAATGTATATATGTAAATTATATATTAATTATTTTATAAATAGTGATGATGATGTTTAACGTCCACTAAAATCAATTTACTTATAATAATAATATATAATTTAGTTAGTCTTTATGTTATTATTTTTTTTAACAATATGGGATGTATCGTTCATGGTTATTATGGATTGGATTGATACCTATGGAGGTTTACTAATCATTTAATCTATATGGCTAACCTAGTTATAATATTTGTTTTTCCTCTAAGTCAACAATTTCTATTAATGCTTGAGAAATTCACATGGCGATGTAAACATCTTCAAAACTACAAGGGCCTTACTCCTACCATATTTTTTGGCCATCAAATACAAACAAAATGACAAATACATTAGTAGACAAAAATATTAGACCCAATATCGATGGTTGAGATAGACCAAATAAGACAGAAAAACAAAATACAACCCACTCTCATCACCAACCATCCACATTGTCAGGAGCGTGAGCGTCATTACCACTCGCATCGAGGCATTGGAATGCTTCATGAACATGAGATACTATGTGTATCATTCACCCTTCAAATCTATCCATCCGCTCTTAGAGCCTCTTTAGACCTCTTTGAAGGGAATCCTATTAATCAAGGATATGCCATTGATTATGTTGAATGTCATTCAAGAAGTTGATGACATCGTTTCTGTCATTATTTCTATCATGTGCCAATTGATCAACCATCACTTTCACTTAATAGATTTGAACCTCTAAGGAGTCAAATGGGGGTGGAAGGTCCACTCCGAGGTGAAACACCATGCGACTGCTCAAACTCTCTGTCTTCATTTGGCAGGCTAAATTGATTCCTTGCACCCTATCCCCTATGTCCCATGTGACATCTAGGCCTACCCCTTTCCCACAACATTGATATGTCTTTAAGGGTTCCTCTCGACCCCTTGCTATTTGGTCAACTAGTAATTGTGTTGCTCACACCTCGACCACAACCACATGCACACGGACCATATGAATGAATCCACACGCCCCCACTCAATCGTTGAGTCTCATTCCTAGGTTCATAAAATAAACCACAACAACTCTAGATTATACCACAAGGTTCTTCCCTGCCACCCTAATGAACCAATCACGAGATACTCTAGCTATCACCCTAATTAGACCATGCCTCACCATAAAAAAAAAAAAAACACCCCAATCGGTTTCTCCTCATCTCCTTGGAACCGAATGAAGATAAAAATGAGCACCTCGAACTAGCCACTAACCATCCTACTCAACCTCGTCATTCCTCTAGTAAGATAAAAAGTCACCAAACCTCGAATAGCACCAGTGCTGGAAAAATTAAAGGTCTTCCAACCACATATGAGAGGGCTTGAAAAGGAAGATGACCGCCTAGGCCACCAATAGGTTCTGGGGGGCCACTTCTCCAACTCCACTACCTCAATATATGGCTAACCGAACCATGTAAACCACATGTTGAAAACGAGAGATGACAAGTGGAACAAAATTACCTGCAAAAAGAAGCAAGTCATGTCGCCAGTACCCAAGCCAAAGAGGAGCCCCACGCCAAAGATCATCTCTCTTCATACTAGTCCCAAATTGGCTTTCGTCTCTAGAATTCACTATAAGCTAGGATCCTAAATTGAGTTTTGCATCACCATTGGAATCCAAACCACAACAATATTTCTCATCCATCATCTAATAGGAACAACCATAGGCCAAAGAAGAGGAAAGGATCGCCTATTAAGCCTCCGTGTTCTCCTCAGCGTGTGATTCCCCCAACAGGCTGAACCCTCATCTCCCAATTATGACATATGCAAACAATATGCAAAATCCACTGTGATGCACCAAGTCACCTCGAGAATTTTCTCCCTCAGAGTGCCCAATATTTCTTTCCCAGCACGCTTTGTGGTCATTGGTGTTGTGTTGAGGAACTATAAATACCTATGTCCTGGGCATCATTGCCACCATTTCACATCCCCATCGTGGGGTAGTTATAATATTATGTACATAAATTTGAAATTTTATAATTTTTGAAATTTGATCTTATATTATAATATTATTAGACGTGTTTAAGAAATAATATTTTGTGAAATGTTCATATTTCTTACAATATGATGAATCGATAAAATATTAGAATAATTTGTGTGAGACATAGGACCAACATATATCAGTGTTAATATTTATCAAGTCCCTAGAGGAATCAAATCTTTTAAGTAGCAAATTTCCTTTTTTAAAGGGAAAAATTTTAAAAAATGTTTACACGGGGTTAAAATGGATTTATTCTCATTCAAAATATATACATACTATGTGTTAACTGTGTGTTGAACATGGAAAGAATTGGACATCTTATTCATTTTGAGCAACATACCAATACAATTTTTAACTATAAAATAATTTTCTATTTTCATTTGTTTCATATAATATATACATATTTTCATTTGTTTTATATAATGTATACATATTTTCCATTGAAATATTTTACTCAATATAACCATTGAAATATTCTATTTATGATCCACAATCACCACATGAAAATGCTTTTTAATTATTAGTATATTTTTAGTTACACCTCCCTTCATATTGGAAAGTGGAAAAAATGGAATAAAAGAAAACACTTTCTCTACATCTTTAATGCTGAAATATTTTATTCCATGTACATATTGATGACCTACATTAACAAAATGAATGACAAATATCCTTCATATTAGATTGTAATAGCTTGACTGGTAAAAAATTTGAACTTTAAATCTCGTAAATTATGCAATACTTAAAAGAGCTCAATTAAATTATAATATCAATAATATGAATTCTTCATTTTAATTATTATTACTATTTAATTAATTAATGTCAATATTATTTTATTCTTTTAAATATATTTTTATGAGACAACATCTCTATATTTTAATGTAAATTACAACTCAATTCATCAAAATATTCAACAACTACTACTTTTAAAAAACTATATTATAAAAAATAAAATATTTTATTAACATCTATTAAAATTTTTAAATCAAAATACATTTCTCTAAGCTTTATAAATTTCACTGATAATCAACATCCTATTATATATTATATTTTATTGAAATATAAACAATAACACATCTAACATATTATCAACGTGAACATTTTAATATATAGATTCAAATTCTAGATCACCACCCTAACGATAACCATCACAAACATATATATATTTCAAATACATTTTTAAATCTAAATTTCTAAAAATTAATTTCATTGAATTACCTCGTTTTTCTTCATTACTTATAAGCTTCAACAAATAATCTTCTCACTCTATTACTAATGAGAGAGTGCAGAATTTCATAGATGAACACACAAAAAAACTCAGAACACTTATCTTCATTCGATGGTGAATAGGTATTTATACATATCAAAGAAACTTCTGGAGTTCGGTGGGGTGGTGGCTTCCCCAAGAAGCTATCCATTTGTCAATGCATCCACCGAATTCTAGAAGCTGCACTTGAAACATCTGTTGAATTCTCTAGATTAATCTAGCAGCTACATTAATGGTGGGTAGTTGGAATTAATACCTTCCAACACTCCCCCTTAATTCCAACCATATAACAAATATATAAGACACTGTAAACATACTCTTAATTGACATGCCTACTGGTCTAAGTCTTAGCTAGGCTTACAATATAATCTTGATTTTCTACAACACATAACTTACTTCCACAAAACTCAAATTTTGCCTTTGCAAGACGCTTAGTGAATATGTCAGCTACATTCTCATTTGTATTACAGTACATTAGAGAAATTTCTTTTCATTGGACCTTTTCTCTTACAAAATGATATTGTGTGTCTATATGTTTTGACCTTGCATGACATACAGGATTGTTCCCCAGTTTGATGGTGCTTTGATTGTCACATCTGATCACTATAGGTTCTTATTGACCTTCACCAACATCTTCAAGTATTCTTCTAAGCCATATAGCCTCATAGGTGCCACTACATAATGCTTTATATTCTGCATCAGTTGATGACAAGGAAACTGTTGCCTGTTTCTTACTACTCCATGATATAGCTCCCGATCCTATATTGAAGACGTATCCAGTGGTGGATTTCCTGTCATCTGGATTTCCAACCCAATCAAAATTAGAATGACCTGTCAATTCAACATTACAATCACTAGTATATTCAATACCAAAATTGATAGTTCCCTTTAAGTATTGAAGGACTCTTTTTGTAGTTATCCAATGGATTTCATGAGGCTTAGCCATGAATTGACTAAGTATGCTTACTGCATAAGCAATGTCTAGTCTGGTGGTAGTGAGATAATTTAGACTTTCCACTAATTTTCGATACAATGTTCCTTTCACCTCTTTTGTTCCATCATCACTTCTTAATTTGATATTTTGTTCCAATGGAGTACTCACTGCTTTACACTCATTCATATGAAATCTCTTTAGTACTTCATTTGTATATTTGCTTTGTGTGATTATAGTTCTTCCATCATTTCTCCATACTTCAAGACCTAGACAATAATGCATTTCACCAAAATCCTTCATCTCGAATTCCTGTGATAACTTTATTTTTATATCTGTAATTAATTTATCAGCACTCCCTGTTATTATTAGATCATCAACATATATAGAAAGTAATACTATATCCCTAATTTTGTCTATCTTGACATACAAATTAGGATCATTTTTGCTTCTTTTAAATCCTTGCTGAAAGAAGAATTTGTCGATTTTCTCATACCAATATCTGAGGGCCTGTTTTAGTCCATATAAGGCCTTCTTTAACTTGCATACACGATGTTCTTGACCCTTCTTTACAAATCCTTCTGGTTGAACAAAATAAATTTCTTCCTTTAAGTCACCATTTAGAAAAGCTGACTTTACATCTAATTGATGTAGCTTCCAATCATATTTAGTTGCCAATGCTATCATTATTCTGATTGTATTCATTTTTGCAACTGGAGCAAAGGTATCTTCATAATCTATACCTTCTTTTTGTGAATAACCTTTTGCAACCAATCTTGCCTTGTACTTGTCTATGCTAACATCTGCATTAAATTTTGTCTTGTACAACCATTTTGATCCTATGGGAACTTTATTTTTAGGTAATTCTATTAATTCCCAAGCTTCATTTTTTATTATGGAGTCATACTCTTCTTTCATAGCTCCCATCCATTCTTTATGTTTTTTGGCTTGTTCATAATTTAAGGGCTCAAAAACAATCATTACTTGAGACATTAAGGCATAATATTTATACCTGATGGGGGATTGAATCTGTCGTGTTGACCTCCTTAGAGGTTCATTACTTTGTGGAGTACCTTCTCCTTTTCTTCTTTGTGGAGTGCCTTCATTACTTCTTTGTGGACTTTGATTCCTTGATGTGTCTTTTGGGTTGTCCATGTGTTCTGGTTCTTGGGTTGATTCCACAACTTCTTCTTCTTCCTTAAAGTTTTCATAAGAAGACTGCCATGTATTATGTTCATCTTATTTTATTTGTTTATCTACATGCTCATGAAATAAAACATCTCTACTTGCAAAGACCTTGTGAGTACTTGGATCATACATTTTATATGCTTTTTGATCAGTGCAATATCCAATAAAAATACGTTTGATGGCTTTGGCATCTAACTTTATCCTATCCTCTTTAGGAATATGAGCAAAGGCCTTGCATCCAAATATCCTTAAATGACTAACTTTAGGTTTAAAACCATAAAATGCTTCAAATGGAGTTTTGTGCTCAAGATACTTAGTAGGGCTTCTATTTTTAAGATATACAGCTGTATTAATGGCTTCAGTCCAAAAACTATTAGAAAGTCCTTTACTTTTTATCATACTTCGAGCACATTCAACTAATGTTCTATTCTTTCTTTCATCTATTCCATTTTGTTGAGGTGTATGTGGTATTGTAAATTGTTGCATAATTCCATTTTGTTTGCAATATTTGATAAAAGCTCATGAATTGTATTCACCACCTTTATCTGATCGAAGAATTTTAATGCTCTTTCCTGTTTGCTTTTCAACTATACTCTTGAATTCTTTAAAGTATTCAAACACATCACTTTTGTTTCTCATAAAGTATACCTAGGTGTATCTAGTGCTATCATAAATAAATATAAGGAAGTAATACGCTCCACCAAGTGACTTAGTTTGCATTGGACCACATACATCAATATGCACTAGTTCAAGTATTTCACGTTTTCTTCTATTTTAATGCACATGAAAGTTTTCCCTATGTTGTTTCCTAGTGCACAACCTTCACATTCAAAGTGTTCACTCTTTATAATTGGAAGACCTTCTACCATCAATTTCCTTTGTAGTAACATTAGGTCATTATGATTTAAGTGCCCATACCTTTGATGCCAAAGTTCTATGGTTGACATGCCTGTTGATGCCAAAGCTTGATGCCCATTCTTCATTACGTCCAACTTGTATAAGCCTCCAACTCTCATTCCTTTTGCAATAACCTTGTAGTTGTCCTGCACATCCTTTACCAAACAATGTGATTTCACAAATTCAACTTTTAAATGTTGATATGTGATAGTAGAGACCGAAATTAAGTTCTTCTTTAACCCAAGAACATACACCATGTTTTGAATTTGTTTTTATTGTCCATTAGGCGTCATAACACTTATATTACCATATCCTTTAATTTCATGTGATCTATTATCTCCTAAATAGATGTGTCCACCATTATTAATCTCATGATAAGTATCAAACCAATCTCTTTTGCATGACATATGGATTGATGCACCAGAATCTATAAACTAAGCATTATAATCATCAGTTTCTGCTGATAAAGCAGCATTGGACACAAAAAATTTAAGATTGCTAACATCTTGACTAATTGCTTCATCTCTATCAACATAATTTCCTGAATGCCTTCTTTGTTTAAATTGATCAGACCTCCTTTTCATGCAATTATTAGCAAAATGACCAGGTTTTCCACAGTAATGACACACATCATCTCTACTTGATTTGGCATTTGTCCTTGGTAAAGGGGTACCTTGAAATGATTTTACCTGTGGCTTTTTGCCTTTATTTTTCTCCCACTGTTTACCTTTGAAGGACTTCTTCCCTTTGGCCATCAATGCTAAATTTGAATTAGGAGATTTCCGTTTAATGCTTCTGCTCCGCTCTTCTTCCTGCATAAGTATACCTGCCAACTCATCAAAAGTAGAAGCCTTCTCTCTAGCTAAAAGACCGGTTATAAACATTTGATATTCATCGAGCATTCCACTTAATGTCACAGTAACCAAGTCTGTACTAGCTACTAATTCACCAATGCCACCTAGTTTATCCTTTAGATCTTTAAGTCTAGAAATGAAATCACTAACACTTTCATTTTCTTCCATCTTAATTGAAAGAAGCTTACTCTTTAAATACAATATTCGATTTGTAGTCTTCGTCTCATACAAATTTTTGAGAGTGTCCCATGTCTCCTTGGATGTTTTGCACTCTCTAATGTGTGGAATAATGTTGTCCTTAGCCGTCATCCGCAGAAGCACATTTTCTTTGTTTTCCCTTCGCTCCCAATCTTGAATTGTGGCATTTGTGGCTTGAGGGGACACTGGCTTAACTTTAGCTCCAGACACAATTGCCCATGTATGGTTGCCTTCCATCAAAGTCTGCAACTTAAACTTCCAATTTGCATAATTTTCACCATCTAACTTGTTAGATTCAGATAAATAAGATTCTACCAAGATATTAGCCATTGTCAAATAAGCTTATAAATCCTTTTCCACCAAGATACAAATTTTTTTTTTCCTCTTTCCTTTTTTTTTCACAACACCATTTACATAAAAATTTGCAAAATGTATATATGAACCTACAGTCTCAGATTAAAAAAGACATAACCTTAAAACTCTTTGTAAGTGATGACCTTCCTATGATCTATTCCATGTTTAGATTTGCAACATGTAAAAAAAATTGTTCCAATAGCTACATGTAAAGTAAATGTTGAACATCAGAAAACATCCTACATCATCCCTATATGCATCGTTCTCTTTTTTTGCAAAGGCATATATTGTCATGTAATCCAACTATATAGAAATGCCTGTTCAAACGTGCTATTTATTAGTTCACTGGCTCCAATGGAGATTTGTTTAGTGATTTCCTTGAAAACTGCCTTTCGAAGATTGAAAAAGCCAAAATCATAATGAGAAATGACAGTTATAAAACTGAATGAAACTTGCACACAGTCCTTCATCCAGGATTTCCCTTCCACACTTTCGCAACACCACATCTCGTTCTACGGGTTAGCAGCCACCTCACACGCATATTTGGTCATCGCATGACCCTCATCCCACCACGGATTTCCAGCAACAAACAAGACACTCGGCTGTAGTCTCCAATTCTTCATCCAATGGACCAATCTGGCGGCCAGCAAGCACAAAGCAGCCTCACCAATATTCACACACACTAGAAAATAGAACTTTGTCGCCCACGCTCATGGCTCTTTAGCAGCACTCACTGAGCTGTCTCACAGCTCTTCACAACTCAACCTCACACCTGCTCTGATACCAAATCAAAGAGTGCAAAACTTCATAGATGAACACACAAAAAAACTCAAAACACTTACCTTCATTCGATGGTGAATAGGTATTTATACATATCAAAGAAACTTCTGGAATTTGGTGGGGTGGTGGCTTCCCCAGGAAGCTATCCATTTGTCAATGCATCCGCCACATTCTAGAAGCTGCACTTGAAACATCTGCTGAATTCTCTAGATTAATCTTGCAGTTGTATTAATGGTGTAGTTGTAATTAATACCTTCCAACATTACTTTTAAATACATTCATTTAAAAAGCCCATGCAACACTCTTAATAATGTTATCACTTGCTTTTGTAATAGAATCGAGCTTGAACTAGATTTTGAACTTGCACGATTCCGAGCCATAGGGTTTAATGCACCCATTTGGCTTTTGTTTGCAGTTGTTGTCAACGTAACATTCAGCTACTATACTCTTATTGAGTGGTGTGGTCATAACAAGAAGCAATAGGGATGAGAATATTGATGCTAAGGCTGGAAGAGCCCATGGCATGGATGCCTGCAATGTATGATTACTCGGTGTTTTCAGTGCTACAAATGTATTATGGTTTTACATTCTCGAAGGACGAGGTGCTTCACATTGGGGAGGCTACTATTTTAGTGTGCTATATCACTCTTTACCAATTTGGGATAAATTTTTGTTTTTGAACACTGTTATTTATGTTGTTCCTGCCATTATTGGTAGTGGTGGGGTTATAGTCTCCATTTGGCCTCGACTTTCTCTCATGATTTTGTAGGACGGTATTTCCTTCATAATACATTTGGAGATTATCTATATTTTGATGTTACTTATGATTGTGGTCTATATACTAATATGTATGTTTAAGTATCAGTCTCATCCTTCCAACAAGCGATCAAATGGGTTTTTGGACTGACATAATTTCTCTTGCGTGCCCATAATAGAGTAAAGGGGAGGGTTCCTGTCTGTATCTCATAGGCTATTATACTATTTGGAATCGATGGGTTAATTCTTTCATCATATCTAGGTCGTGCAAGGAATTTGGTTTTAGATTGTGCAACAGATGGTGGACCTGGGGTGTTGTTGTTGCTATTGCTGTAAAGGGTAGTGTTCAGGGGATCATGAATACTATGGTTGGTTTTGTCTGGATGTTCTTGGATGCTTCTTTTCTGGACTGGTATTACTGAGCACCGTGGACAGTTCCCAACTTCCACATTTTTTTTTTACCAATGGATTTTTGAGTTTGCAGTGGTGGGACACAGGGTATACAATTAATGATATGACTTGCGTTGCTCAACACATTATTCCTTGACATTAGGTTTCTTCATTTTTTGGTTTTGCACAATGTGTTCGGTATGACCGTTTCTGGCAATATATTTTTCTATAATATTTGTCTGTTTGATTTCCATTTTTGTCTTATATCCCACGACGACCTTCCTCGATTGATGATATGTGGGCATTATGTGGCATATGCTGAACTTTGGTTCCTGCTACATTGAGGATCATGACACTCTAGGGGTGTGATCTCTGACAGATTCTCTTAGGTGTTGAGCTACCATTTATTTTTTTCATTAAGGCCATGTTTTTTCATTCCTTTGGTTGTTTGTACATGTTGGATCCCATGGACCCGTTTTCTTCAGATACATCAGCACATGAGGCCTTCATTCATACCACGTTGAAGGCGGAAAGAAATCACAGGTTATTCTCTGGGTTGGAGTTGGAGGGTGGTCTCGATGGCACTGACTTTGAGTGCTCGGTGGATGTCCCTAGCAGTGTGTTAGGTGGTGCACATGAAAATTACCACTCACAGGATGGACATCGTGGTTATCAGAATTTTCACACATGGAAACAACATACTATCAATATCTGATCACCTGCATCAGTTCTCAATTTTGTCCATGGCGTATTGATAGACTGGGTAAATAGTTTACACAAGCGAGCACTGGTTAGTAGATGGCACTTTGCTGAATTGGGAGAAGGTGATATGATGAAATGGTTGGAAACTAAATGGAAGTCTCCATTGGGATATATGCCATCGAAGGTTCGGCTGATGAATGGTTGGTACAACTTCCATTTTTTGATTCAGGAGGATTTAAAAAAAAATCAAGGTGCTACCATGGATTCGGGGGAGGGGTTTCTTGGCTCTCCATGCATGGTATATTGGCTTCAACCCCCTAAAGGAGATGGCCAAAAACACATTGATATTGGTCAAACTGCCTAGTTTTCCAATTGAATTTTGGACTCGTTAGGTTTTTATGGACATTGGGAACGTGATTGGAAAGTTTATTTATGTCGATCCATAATGTTTGTGTGCTTGGGACAAGAGAATTGCTTGGATATTGATTGAAAAAGAATACAAGGGGGGATTCCCTAATCATATTGAAATTTTTTGGGAGGGCATTCATCTGGTGCAAAGATTTTTTTTTTGGGGTATTCCATTTCGATGTGTCATTTTCCATCACACGGGACATCTCATGACTCTATGTCCGCGTTGGATGGGTGGTCGACGAATGGCATATAGACGTAACTATCATGGTCCAAAGGGAAAGATGTGTGATGGGATCACTGATACAATGGCTGGCCTAGCACATGCTAAGTTTCCAGGCGACATGAAAGACTTATCAAGTACACCACCTTTTTCTCTCCTCTAGACGAAAAACTCAAAAATGTGTTAAAATAGCTCCTATGAGGTTCCCTCATCTCATATAAGCACAAATGGTTCTGGAACACCTCAGATAGATGACACTCTTCCCATGTCGGAAAAGAGCATACAATATTCTAGTGTTTACCCATCTCTTTCAGGGAAGTTGCCACCCCTCCTAATGTCACATGAGGCCATCTCCCCAACACACTTCCCCTACCAATTCAGTAGACAAAGACATTGATTGTCTACTCCAGCGGAAGACTTTGGATCTTTACTCCCTTATGATACACAAACCCACTGGTGCTATGTCACCACACATCAACCCGACTTCAACAAGCAACATCACTATTCGTCGAAAGAAGAGTTGGAATAGTAGACATTTACAGGGATGCGCTAGAGCTATCTCTTTCAGTCCTACTAACTCCAATGCTTTGGTAGATGTCTCCATCACTACATCCATCCCTCCATGGGCCCTTAGAGAAAATATGTCCACTTCTGGGTTCTCATGAATTTCATCTTATCTATGAACATTCGGGATCTGGGGGCTGCTCCTAAATTCTTAGCCCTCAAACAACGTTTCCTTTGTACTCACCCCTATATTATACTTCTACAGGAGACTATGCACTTGGCTCAACAGGTGGTTATATATTTCCAAAAAATGCTCCCAGATTGGTACATGGTTGCTACTGATGCTGCTGGTCACTCAGGTGGCCTAGCTACTCTATGGGACCCTAGATGGGTTAATCTGAAGGAATTCACATGTTTTACAGGTATTTTACTTGTTGGTAAAATTAGAGGTTTCCCGGGGCGCATTCATATACTAAACATATATGCCCCGTACAAAGACCAGAACATATTTTGGGGAAGACTCGTCGAATTTGAGGTCTTAGTTCTTGAATCCCTTATCATGGTTGGGGAGATGAATTACAAAATTGGTCTGGATGAAGTTTGGGGGGGGGGGGGGGGGTTACCAGAAAAGTAGATGCCATGGATGATCTAATAAAAGATATCATAATTGATTACAATTTTGTTGATATATGTCCATCCAAGGTTGCCCCTACATGGGACAATGGATGGGCGGGTGATGGTTATGTGGCAAAAAGACTAGATAGATTCCTATTACATGAAAATCTTATGGATAGACTTGGGTCCATACAATTTGGCATCATAAGTAATTATATTTTTGACCACAGACCCATTATTCTACAATGGGGGAAAGAGGACCTCAGATATGGAATACCTTTTAAATTCAATCGAATTTGGTTGATGGAACCAAAATTTGATGCTCTGGTGTGGGAGGTTTAACATATGGGTAAGACACTAATATTATGAATAAACTCCGTCTCTAAAGCCAATGGTTAAGAAATGGGATAGGAGGAAGAAGGCCCAAAAGAAAAAAGAATTAAATGATATTTTAGTGGCATTGGGGAATATGAGTCCTCTTATTCTATTACATAACCCCCTGGCATCATTAAATATGGATATACATACACTGGAATTGAAGAGAAAACAAATTCTAAAACTACGGGAGGCTACATGGTGCCTAAAGTGTAGGGCTATTTGGATCCAGGAAGACAACTGAAATACCAAATGTTTTCACAGATTCGCCAATCACAAAAGAAAAATAAATTCCATATGGGAGATCAAGGATTCAAAAGGAAACATATTTCATACCCAAGAAGCGATTTACAAAGCAGTTGTTCAAGATTTTGAAATGACATATGGTCGACAAGAGGCGGACTATGCCAAGGACCAAATTTGGGGGGTGGATGTATATCCCAATATGTTTGATGATTCTGCAAATGAGGCTCTATTCAAGGAGTTCATGGGGGAGGAAATCATGGGGGTACTCAAAACATTTAAGAAAGATAAATGTCTGGGTCCTGATGGATGGATAGTTGAGTTATTTACTCACTATTTTGACATATTTCAGGGGGATATCTTGGCTATGGTAGAAGAAACAAGATTCTGGGGGTATATCCATCCGTAAATAAATTCGACTTATATCACCCTCACCCCAAAGGGGACATCCACTAGAACTTTCTTGGATTATAGGCCGATCTCATTGTGTAATCTTATATGTAAGATTATATCAAAGACTATTGTGGGCATGATGAAGCACACTCCATCTCAATACATATCGCCTAAATAGTTTGGTTTCTTACAGAACGGGAAGATCCATGATGTTGTGGCCATATCTCAGGAACGCATACATACTATACATATCAAAAAACTTAATGGTGTTGTCATGAAGGTCGATCTACAAAAGGCATACAATTGTCTTGACTGGGGATACTTGAGGATGGTTTTACACAAAATTGGTTTATAGGCTACAAATGCAGAATGGATCATGGCTTGTATAACAAATGTTAGATATGCAGTTATTATAAATGGATATCCCACTTGTTTTTTCACAGCGGGTGGGGGCTTAGACAAGGTTTTTCCCTATCTATATTACTCTTCATATTGGCAATGGATGGACTCAGTTTACACATTAAAAATGTTGTGGCAGAAGTTATTTTTTGTCCTTTCATAATGGGCCACAACATCAGGATTTCTTGTAGGCTTTTTGTGGATGATGTTTTGATTATGGGCATGATAAATAAGATCGCTTGGATGGTTCCATTTCACATTTTTGTCATATTCAGAAATGTAACAGGGCTCTACATGAACCTATAGAAGTCTATTATTTTATATGGTAGTTATGAGTTGGAGGATATTTCTTACTTCATGAATTTATTTGGTATTGGTGCTGAGATATTGGAGGTGGGCATGAAATACTTGGGATATCATATTAAACCCAACAAATACGGGACAAACGACTGGTTTTATTTAGTGGATCGGTACTATAAAAAGATTATGGGGTGGGAGAACATATGTCTTTCACTGGGTGGATGTATTACCCTCACACAATCTATGATTACACAGTTGGGTGTGTATTGGGCCCATTTATATTCTATCCCGAGTACCATCATCAAGAAACTTAGCAGGCTCATGGCACAATATATCTGGTCTAGTGGAACCTCCAAACATAAATATCACCTGGTTAGTTTGGCCACTGTCACTACTCCAAAAAGATTGGACGATCGGGGCATACTATCTCTGAGGCAATTTGGTTGGGCGTTGTTACTAAAAACATTGTGGAGGGATATTTTTGGAGGCATATGGGGCAGGATTACTAGATACAAATACTTAAACGACATGGATTTCACTGTTTGGATGTGTAGGGATCTCATTGGAACTACCTCGGGGTCTGCAATATGGCGCAATTTTAACATGATTAGACACAGCGTCTTGAGAATTTATGCTGGGCATTTGGCTCTGAACATTGGATTCTGATTGGCCAGGACATTATTCTTGATATGAGAAAAGATTTGATTCTCACTGATGAGATCATTCATTGTATACACAGTAGGGGTATTTTCTACTGGAACCAGGCCATTTCAACATGGCAAGGACATTTACCTATCTGGAAAAGGTCGAATGAGATGGGATTGGAAGGTCAGTTGGTAGGGGAATGGGAGTTGATTAGAATTGAGTTGAAATTGGTTGGTATCATATGGGAGGCTGGCGGAGACCAAATTACTTGACGGGGAAAAATGAAGGCAGGTGGCGTAGTTATGGCAGACATCTATAATATTTTTTGCATACAAGGGGCGCACAATAATGAGGTATGTTGTTTTTATAAATTTTCGAAATAAAAAATCCCTATTAAGATCATATTATTTGTATGCCTTGTTTGGAAAAACAAGAACTTGACATGGGAAAATCTACAAAAGAGGAACTGGCAAGGGCCAGGAGTATGTGTTTTGTGTAGGGAAGGGCTGGAAAATAATGACCTCATATTCCTTAGATGCTCAATTACTATGAAGATCTAGTGTTGTATTGCACATGATATCGATTTCCTACTAAAACATCACAAAATGCTTGGGCTGGTGGAGAAAACAAAAAGCACAATAGTAGACTATTTCATTAAATTTCTTTTGGGAAATTTGGTGATGGAGCAACAATATTATCTTTGATAATTTCAAGGAACATGAAACTCAAGTTACAAACCGCATGATTGGTTGGTATCACTATACAATGGAAAACTACAAGGACCCTATGTAGACCATTTCTAGGAAGCCTAGCCCTGGGAATGTATACCCGACATGTCTTTTTGATGGGGCAGCACAAAGGGGTATTTGTGGATGTGGTTTTTGGGTCAAAATAGCGAAGGAACAAGAATACTAGGTACACTAGGGTGTTCATCGGGTACTAATATGAAGGTTGAAATTATTGCATTATGGGGCCTCCTTCATTTCACTACATATCTGGACATTCCTTCCATTCATATATTTGAGGACTCTCTGGTTATCATTGATCATATTCATGGTAACATCAATAAAAATAAACCATAGCTACATGGACGGCTCAGTCAGATTGGGAATATATGGGACACCCTTAGAGACTCCACGATTCAACACATTGGGAGGGAATACAACCAAAATGCAGACACGTTGTCTAAGATGGGATTACTGGATGCATTGGATGGGATGCATATTGAGATAAAACTGGGCGACAATACATTGGATGGGGGGATTTTCCCACTCCCGCAATAACATATCTATAATCTACCTCTTTTATCTTGCTTGATGGCATTTTTTGCATGGACTTTTGACATTTTGGAATGGATGATTTACTATATGGATCATTGGCATTTGATATGCTGTGAATTATGAGTCTTTTTATAGGCTACAGTTTATGTTTTTCCCGTTACTGTATACATGTTTTATTTTGTATAGTGGTATATTAAAACATCTCATATTAGATGACAAATCTATATAATGATATGTACATAGATGTATTGACTATATACTCATAGACATATATACTAATTTATATAGTTTATACTATATAAATTAAGTGTTCGAATTATTTATGTAAAAATATATAATTGTGCAGAGTTTTTTTTATTAAATTATTGATTTAATTTTTGTGAAAAAAAAAAAAAAAATCGTGAATCACTTACATAATCAAAATTAACCTAACATGTAAAATGGATTTGTCATTCACACAATTTTAACAAAAATATCAATAAATAAGTAAATCATTTTTCTATTCATTACTAATATTAATCCAAACTTTTAATTTTAAAAAATTATAGAAATGGAATTGAATCTTATTTTCTACTCACTAAAATAATACATATTCTTCCAAATACATGCATTCCTAATTGTAAAACACGATAATCGGGCAAGCACTCGTTTTGGATTATTGGCAACAATTTCACGCAATATGAACCTTAAATAAAATTTTAATTTCAGATTTTTATTATTATTATATTTTTTTGGAACGGAGGTTTTTATATTAACCAGAAAAAACATGTTAACGTAGGCGCTTTAGGTACATAGGTAGTTAATCGAAAAACATGTTATATATAGGCGATTTAGGTAAATAGGTAGTTGATCAGAAAAAACATGTTATACATAGGTGATTTAGATACACGGGCCATTTAGAATGTTCTGTGAACCAATTTTTATCACTCTCCATTTACAATCCTACATATCCACATAGAAATTAGGATCTAAGCTTACATGACGTTGAATCCAAGCAATCACAAGATACAATCCCAAATCCAATGCCTTTTCATCTAATGCATAGCACATTAGAAATGACAATAGAGTCATGGTTGAAATTAAGAGATTCAAAACTCACAGAAATTAGTATCTAAGCTTACATGACGTTTGAATCCAAGCCATCCAAGATACAATCCCAGATCCAATGCCTTTTCATCTAATGCATAGCAAATTAGAAATGACAATAGAGTCATGGTCAAAATTAAGAGATTCAAAACTCACACTAGTGAAGCATTAGTAACCAAGACACCATACTTGAAAATTAGACCAACTTTTCAACAACAACATGATTGAGGCCAAGACCAGAAATTCCCACCAACACTACCAAATCTTAGCAACATTAACCCTTCTCAGAAGAAGAAATTGTTCGTGGCACTTGAGCACTTGAGCTTGGGGATCTGAAAGGTCTTCTTTCTTAGAATCACTCAAAATGTGACCCTCAACACATACCAAACAAGAATCCAAGTTGTCCAAGTAGAATCGCTGATTATGAAGCATTCTTTAAAAGTACTCTAGGGAGGAGAAAATATTATCGTTTTCTGTCTGCTTATCCTTGAGGACTAATCTCAGGAATGTGAGCATTTGTTGATGCAAAACTAATGAGTTCAAAACTTGTTTCTTCTTGCACCTGTAATAACAAGAGCCAAGAATATTTTTCCAAACATTGTTAAGAAACTTTGAATCAGAATGAACTTCGGGTTCCATTCTATCTTGAGATTTCAACCCACTAATTTTCTTTTGCAAATATGGAGGAATAACATTAAAATATGTAGCTACATAATGATAAGTAAAGGGCCTGACCCTTCTTTGTCCCAAAGAAACATGGCTATCTCCTCCCTTTATTTATTGTATTCATTGTCTAGGAGGCATCGTTTTTGTAGAGAGGGGACACGTTGCGAAGCCATGACCTGCAAAAGAACAATAGGAAAGACAAGGCACACCAACAGACATTCTGGGTTGAGTCCCTAAACCAAAAACCATTGAATCATCCCCAAACGTACTGCGAATTACTTTAGAGCCTACCAAATTTACTGAAGGGGCAGATGGAGACTCACCACCTTCAAGAGACCCCTCACAATCTAACACCATTAAACACATAATTCTACCCACACATGATTGAGATGAAACTAAGCATCTAATTAAGAAGCAACTTAGAACATTTCTAGGTGATTTGGCATCAGACTTTCCAAATTTCCCAATACAATTTTCAAGTCTCAAAATAAACAATATTTCCTATCTTGGGAGTTTGTTTGAGTATAAATTCAGAAAACATAGACCCCTCAGAACTAGAATAGGCCATCAACTTCTAAAAACTACCAAGAAACCCACAATAGTTGAAAGATGGAGTAGCCACAACAACACAAACCACCTATGGAATTGGAAATCACCTTGAAAACAACTCAAGACAAAGGAATAAGAGGAAACAAAAATGCAAATAGATAAAAACCTCACCAATAAAAATTACAGAGCTTGAAGTGAGAACAAATGCCAATACAAATGATTTTCTAGAAAGCCAAATTCAGTTTTCCCATTGAACAAACTACCTTCCAAAATAAGGAGAGTAAGGTTTCATCCTCACCTCATCTCCACAATTCATCTCCAAACACCAAAACCCCAAACATACCTCACATATAAAGAAGTCATCCCTCCTTTCCAACTGTATACTTGCATGCAACAATGAACATGCTCATGCCACACTCCTCTATGCCATTAATGTCGAATGTTTCGGAGGTGGTAAGCACAACCTCCAACTTCCCATCCCATCAAGATTTACACTATTTACATCCCCATGAGAGGTTAATTGCACAAGCATTAAACACTCTTGCAAAATGTAAAGAAATTTAATTTGGAATCAAATCATGTGATTCATCATGGTTAGGATGGTCGATAACATTTTTCTATTGATCTATGTGATTTATCTCTGTTTTTTTTTTTTTGGTTGTGTTTTCACCATGTTTTGATGCATGTTTTCGAATATATTACTTATATTCAAATTAATGTAGTTAATGGAGAGATCAATTTATAAGAAATATCAATACATTTATTATATGTTATTAACATTAAAAAATTAAAAAAACTAATTAAATTAAAATTTATTTTAAATTATTATTAAATAGTTTAGGGAGCATGTGTGTTTTGTTAAGACATTTTGTGGTGTAATAGTCACCTTTTTGCAACTTTGTGCAGAAATTCAAATCATGCTAAGGGTTGTTGTGGTCTAGGATGAGTGCGATACCTAAGTGATTTTGACATACCCCTTGATCGTTGCTAATGAAGCCATAAATTAGGCGTGTTAATCATCTCAAGGCTCACATAACCTAGGGAAAAATGAAATATTAATATTATTAAATAATAATAAAAACTAATATATAAGATAAACATATATATATATTTAACAAAACATAGAATAAAATTCTTAACCATGGAAATTTAGCCTCACTTTACCATGGAGATTCTTAGTTTGTAAATAGGTTTTGTTATATAATATCATGGGGCAATGAGTTATCAATACCACATTCCAAAAAAACCATAACTCATTAATTAAATAATAAAAAAACCATAACTTATTTATTGAATAATAAAAAGAATTAATATATAAGATAATTATATACATGGGGATTTACGCTCACTTTACCATGGAGATTCTCAATTTGTAAAGAGTCTTTGTTATAATACCATGGGCCAATGGATTATCAATACCACATTCCCAAAAAACTCATAACTCATTTCATATTACACATGTTCATATGATTATAATTATAATTAGGTCTGGAGTAATGCCCTAAAACTGCTTCTCCATGGCTACGAGCTTTAGGATCAAAAAAATAGGTTAACAACCCAAGACCCAAAGACATCTTGCAAGAGTGAAACTCTGCTCCCTTAGGCACCACCACCAAGTAAATCCACATGGCATGGTTTTCCTTGAATAATAATAATAAATTAACCTGCATTTGAAATTGTCCCACTACTTTTTTAACCATTAAATTATAATAAATTTTTTTCCTTTAAAAAAAAACCAATAATTAAAAAAAAAATAACGAGTTTTTATACAAGTAATTAAAAAAAAAGAAGATAACGAAAAAAACATATATGTAACGTGTAAAAGCAGATGGCATAAAAACACTGACGTGGTTAAAATCAGTTCGGGTTTACTATTAAACTCCAAATAAACTTTGAGAAAACTAATTCAGTGAAAGCATTGCGAACAAACTTCTTTCAGGAAACTTAAATGAAATTGAATCACACTTACATTACGCTGTGAGATAACAATCAATTGGCTGGAAACAATATCTTCAAATAAAAATCGGTACGTTCACGTGACGTAACATCATCCTCACGAAATATTCGTAATAATTAGTAACCTGTCTGGACATTATCCACCCTTAAGACGGCAAGATAAATGCCAAAGTTCTCCTATCCAAACATTATCTGCTATGTTTCAAACCACATTATACGCAGACCTAAAAATGTATGTGTATGCTGCCACTTCTGAAAGTCAAAGCTTGCGTTCACTAACGTTACTTAGTTGGACTAACGGGAAATAAAGACAGTATCATAGATATGTGAGACGGCATTTGAAGACATTTTTATGTCAATGGTAGATTCTGGAAATATTTCGGAATCTTATAATCAGGGGATTAAACATACGACATTAAGTAATTGACTCAATCTTTTAAACAATTGACCTAGTTGACTCTATTTCTAATTTTTAGATTTCAAAATATACTCAAAATCTGAGTAAGTTCAATATCTATTAAATGCTTTTGGGTAATGAAATTAGCAGTTCTCCTTGCACCGTCATCTATGAGATCCGGTTGTGTTGGCAGATAGGCAATCTCTGAATTGTTGGTTAACATTGACAAAACCTTTGACATTGCAGGCCGCAACGCCCATTGGCCTTGAGTGCAGATAAGTGCAATTGTGATCAGTCTAAGTGCCTGCTCTCTCTGGTCGTACCCCTCTAATGACAAGTCAACAATATCCCAAACTTGATCGTGTTGAAATTGATTTGAAGCCTGCACTATCAGCGAAATCATCAATACATGGTTTTGAATCCCATGATTGTAGATCAACTAGTTAGAAATAATTAATTCCTACTTGTCTATGGTTGTAATTTTCCATTTGAGGAGTTTGTTCCTACATAATAGGAATTAGCTAGAATATAGTTTCCCCTAGTTTAGTGTGTGGTTGAGAGAATCTCTCGACCACACTATTGTACGTCTAAAATAGAATTCCTATCTTGAGACTATTGCTTGTATAAATATGTGTGTAATTTTCTCATTCACAATATAGAATATATTAGAGTTTGCTGTGTGCTATTTTATCTTGGTATCAGAGCTTCAGACCCTGTAAGGGCCTTTGGCCCTTCCCGGGGATAGAGAAATAAACCACTGTGTTTGTCCATCGACTAGGGTTCTGAAAGTTAAGGAAGTGTAACGCTATGTGTCATGCATTGATTTAACCCATTGAATAATTGGATCTTGGAGTGGCGATGGTGATTAATCTTGGATTTGCCCACAGCTTTAGTGGTGCTTGTTTTTTCCTTTTGGATATGTTCTTGGGCTATGTTCTGGTCAACTCAGTTCGGAGTGGTCTACGGAGCGGCGTATTCATGCCTCTGCAAGTTCTAACGACCCGTTAGTGCCTGCATTGATTCTTCAGCGCTGATGCATTCATCGATTTTTTATTTTTTTAAATTGGTGCAATGAAGCCAGCATCAAAGTCATGCTAGCCAGGGATGTTGAAAAAAAAAGGCTCAAAATCTTATTTGCGTTTCACAATTCCTTCAAGAAATCCATTCCATCGGAGGTCCTTTCAGACTGTTGAGATCGAACAGTTGAACTACTTGATCCGACATTACAAACATTGAAAGAGATGCGTTGCTTGAAGAGATACAAGATCTTCGATCACATTAATAGTAACCTACTGATACATGCTAAGACGTAGTCTCGGTTAATTGATCCTCCTCGCCTTGCTCAACAAATCAAGGTTGAGAGACAGTGGAGCACACATAATCCAAGTCAATGTGGGGTGGGAAGCTGGAGTGCTGCAACAGATCCGAAGTTGTGACCGCTCATCTCTAGAAAGCGTGAATAGTGGCAATGTGAATCGAAGCCGAGGAGACATCGTGGGTGCTGTTTGCAGTGGACATGAGCTTTCGAATGGACCCCCCGGTCCCCAAAGAGTATGTGGGTAACACACTTTGTTCCCATATGAAGACCCTCAGTTTTCAGTCCAAATTCCAGGAAGCTTGATACTGGATCGAATTATGAATCTCGAGGTCCAGTAGGGTTTACATTGGGTTGAATAATCAATAGATCGCCATGAGAAGGCCCTGCATAATATAACACGATTGATTTGATTATACTATGGTGAAAGTTTGAATGTAATACACATGCGTTTGAACAACGGATATTATGCAAATTGACATTTTAAGGGATCCGACTATGGGCTGGATCGGCAAAGACGAAATTTTGCGAATTGTGATTGGATCGAAGCTTGGAACAGTGTAAGATTTTTTCTCTGCAGTTAAGATGTACATGGCTCTGCCTCCACAGTTATCCGATGCAACACAGAGGAGCACAGATGAAAACACGGCTACCAGCAAGATTTAATAGATTTGGTTAGGCAACAATAAGATTTTACTTGGTGGGAGGCTAATATTTGGTCCAGATGTGAGAGCCTATTTAGGGGAATGCGTATCAGGTGTTGTTGAAGGCACATGAAGCGGCGATTAATGCAAGCGCTGCTTATAAAGCTGCAATGGAAGTTGTTCAGAGAGATGGACCAGAGTTTCTTCCACATTTGACAAAATTTGCAGGAATGGGGATAAGAGAGATCTGGGAATCCGGATTGACCTTGAATTCGAGGAATGACAAAGTCCTTAGAGCTGGAATGGTGTTCAATGTTGCACTTTGGCCTTAGAATTTATCAGACTATAGAGATAGAGAAATTTGATGTTTGGTTAACATGAAAGTTATTTTTTTTATTTCTTGGAATTATGGATAAAATTATTATGCCTTATTGAGCCTAGCTAACTCAATGTAGGTAAAGTTATTCTATTAGAATTCGCAACTCTAACGAATGACAGGTTAAGCATGGAGTTCCAAGAATTTATTTGACAAAGATGCCCAAGATGTGAATTATGAAAAGATGGGATAAAGGAGCAGCAACAATGTTTATGGTGGAAAACAAAGTAGATGTTTGTTTAAGTTAGTGTGGTTTTTGGAATAGACTCCCTAACATGTTATAAACAAGTCCAATTGTTGTAATGGTCATTGTATGTACCTAGAAACTCCAAAATGTTAAATGAAATGTAAGCCTTTTGAAAGTATTTGAAAGTTCGTGGTAATCTTAAAATCACTCTGTAATGGTTTATGGTTAGCCTAAAACCATCTTTTGTCACTGTAAAGTGATGGTAGGTGGTGAGCCAGAAACCATCTATAGAGTCTTAGTGGCTACAAGATTTGCCCGGAGGTGGCACATTTAAGTTTCAGATTTTCCCGGTGGTGGCATATTGCCTGAGTGGCTAATGTGTACACAGGAGCTTTGTGCTCGTAGGAGTAGGTGGACTGTAGTAACACCTGGCTCACGGTCTCAGATATTGGTGTGTCTGAGCACAAGAGGGTCGGCGCACTTTTCTATCTAACAGTTGCGTCGAAAAGCGCAATCAGCGCAATTGTTTGCGATTATTATTTGGAAATGAATATTTGGCTTAGAAAGACATTGATCTCTCTTTGTTTTTGGAAGTTCTGCACATGCAATTCGCCTGATGGTGGTGGATTTGCAGGTACATATATGTAGTTTGACCACAACCGGACTTTGTGAATCACTATCATGACAAGTAGTCATTAAGGGGGGAGTTAGAAATAATTAATTCCTACTTGTCTATGGTTGTAATTCTCCATTTGAGGAGTTTGTTCCTACATAATAGGAATTAGCTAGAATATAGTTTCTCCTAGTTTAGTGTGTGGTTGAGAGAATCTCTCAACCACATTACTGTACGTCTAAGATAGAATTCCTATCTTGAGATTATTGCTTGTATAAATATGTGTGTAATTTTCTCATTCCCGATATAGAATATATTAGAGTTTGCTGTGTGCTATTTTATTTGAAGTTCTTATCATAATCATCAAGCCAAATTTATCTAATAAACCAGAGATGCACCCATTGCAAAAGAAACTGCATAAAGGTATCTAATCTTGCATCCACAGACTTTCTCCCACTCAGGGTCTCCAGAACCACGATCCCATACCTATAAACGTCAGCGTTTCCCATTAATTTCCCATGGATGGCATACTCAGGCGAAGTGTAGCTTCTTCATCAGAACAAAATTGTGAAAACTGTAAATAAATGCTTGGGTTTGATAGTTGAGAAGATCTTATCAGAATAACTGAATTGCACAACTTGCGATGTAAATAAACAAATGAATTGTACATCTTACATTATTCTTGCCAATCTTCCAGTAGAAACATGGCCATCACCTTCTGGAAATAATTGAGCCATTCTGAAATCTGATATTTTAGGATGAAAGCTGTCATCCAAAAGCATATTCAGACATTTGATATCTCTGTGTATAATGCGAACGTTGGAATCCTTGTGTAGATATGGAAGATCTCGTGCTGTGCCCACTATAATCTTACAACGATTTTCCCAACTCAAAACATTTCGTATCTCTCTTGTTAAGCTCCAATACAATTATTTGAAAGCCTTGACTCAACACTAATAAGTGAAACAACACACCTAAGTCTTAAAAACAACTTGAATAGTGTAAAAACGCACAGGATTGATGACAGCAACCTATCGAACAAGTGCTTGTCAACGCTGTTATTCGACATAAACTTGTATACTAGCAACCGGTCATGCCTTTGTGTGCCACAAACGAGCAAACAAACAAGATTATGGTTACAGAAGCTGGTGAGGAGCTTCATACCAGCAACCGGTCATGCCTTTGTGTGCCAAAAACGAGCAAACAAACAAGATTATGGTTACAGAAGCTGGTGAGGAGCTTCAATTGTGTCAAAAAATCCTCCGCAGCTTGAATAGTCTCCCTTCCATTCAATGTCTTTACTCCCACATCCTTCTTGTAAGGTCCTTGGATGTGCGACATTTTCGGGCGCCGGGCGAGTTGGGCGTGTGCACAGGCGAGAGGCGAGTTGGGCTGCATGATGGTTGTGCGACACTTGTGCAGCAGACTTGCGACAAAGATGCAACGTTATCTTGAGGCATATGCACACATATGAGGACAACATTGGGAGTTTATACACCTTGGAGCATTGGGCAACAATGTTGGAGGCCGACATATAGATTGGGCGTTCAAAGGGGTGCGTAAACACAGGTTGGGTGGTCCGCTAGGTAGCCCCACCCACATGCTACGATGACTATATATGTAAGTGTGTTGGAGCATTTGGAAACCATTCATTCGATCATCGCTTCACACAAGTAGTGTGCAGTTCAAGTGCGCAGAAACAAGAGGAGGTAAAGCGCATATCTCATGCGCTAAGTCTTGGTTTAGCCGCATGGTTGGTGAACGCACTTGGAGTGGGTGAAGGTGTTGGGCAAGGCGTGCCTAGTGGTCGGTTGTGGCGTGCACGACGAACGTGCAAGTGCTGATTTGTGCGACAACTTGGCGTGGGTGTCTTGGCGACTCGGGTGAGCGCCCGCCCATCGTGCAAGTGTGCACGGAGACTTGTTGGAGTGTTGAGATTGCGGACAGAAGTGTGCCTTGGTTGGAGGTGCCCGTGTGTGGCGACTTGGAGGTGCGCCCGAGTTGGGCAAACGATACGACGGTGCGGTGGGGTGAATGAAAGTTTGGTTAGTCGTACGGCCACTGTGCAGAGGTGCCGACAAGCTGGGCAACTGAATTTGCCGATGTTGTGAAAATTTGGCTAAGTGTAAATTTGGGGTTTCCCAAGATTTAACTTGTGCATTGTAAAAACAAAATATTATATAATATATTGTTGGGCATTGCAGGGAGTTACCCCGCCTTTATACTGTTGCATTACAATTATGTTGATAATGAATGTGTATGGTTGTTCATTGGTATAAAGTCACATTAATAATACTTGGTAACGAAAAATAAACTAAGTATGGATAGTTAAGGCGTAGTCTATAATCATAAGTATTGGTGAAAAGAAAATGGTTAGTAGTGCCGCACCTCGTCAGCACGGTTGAAAGACCACCATAGACTTAGAGTCGTGACACTTCCATCCCGAACTCTTCCCTGCATATCGATTAAATTATTAGAATTAATTTGAAAACACCGCTTATATTTAGACAAAATTACCATCAAATCCACGTTCGAAATTATACTTTATATACTTCCCCAAATCCTCCTTTTCCGAGCATATTGTTTTCGTGAAAGTTCCCAGTAGCTTCTCTGAGAAATTCGTAATCAAAGGAAAAGTGCTCGAAACTGCCCCTCGCAGACAACTTCTCATCTGCGCGCAGAGCATCATAAAAACAATTTTAGCATAACCGTCGATGACGACCAGATTTAAGAACGCAGAAGAATTTAGCAGAAAACAGCTATAATGCAAGGATGTCTAATCACTTGTTCTATCATTATTGCTCCGATGTCTAATATGTCGATAGAAGAATATCAAAGACATCACCGCAACTAGAACTGTTCCGCCAACGCTTCCCAATAATGCGGGCATTAGCTTCGATGACGATTTCCCTGACGGCGGTGTTAAAATTAAGCGAATCTACGTTTAAAATTAAAACAAACCCTTCAAAATACATTTGATACTATAACCAAACAATAAATAGTTGCGCCAAATCTAGAAAACTCATACGGGAAGTTTAGTTACATGTGATTTTTATGTGCCCGGGATTCCTGAATCCATTTTCACCATTTAAACACTTCAACTAAGAATTTTGGCCGGATTTACACGATCACTGAGGGACAGTTGGATGCCTTTGAAGTATTCAAATCTGGTAGAACGCATTAGTAAATACAACTAACATCTAAACACGGAACGCAACTTGATTTCTTTTTGGGTCAATTCGGGTTCAGATAACTGTAAGAATCGCTGGCTTTTTGTTGCGATCATAATTGGACTATCGGACATACTAGAGAACTTGCCTTGAACAAATCGACTTCCGTGTTGTGCACCAGTCTTTCATATAAGTTACAAACTATTTAAACTCTGGATTACATTGTCTTAAACATAAAATGATTCTAGCCGAAAGAGTTAAAATTAAATATAAGTTTATGGACCTTGACGTGGAGATTGTGTTCATAAATATTTATAAAATAAGATTGATTTAGTATTTTTATTGAAATAATTGTTGTTTTCAGAGGTCTTTTAGTATGGAGAGAGAATGTTGTAGGGTTAATGAGTGTAAAATTGAAGTGTTATTCAATATAGAAATAGATGTGGTATTTTAAAACAAACAATGATATCAGAAAAAAAATAACTAGTATACAAATAATAATGAATAAACGTATTCATTTATATTTGGAATTATTAAATTTTAAGATAATCAAATTTTCAGAATAATTGATTTTATGTGATTTATTTTACTAATTACAATTTCACATTCTTTATTCTTGTGAGCGTTGCTTGATACAATGAGTGCTAAGTAAATTATTCAAAAATCATAAGAAATTAATCAGATATGACTACCTCTCATGAAAATAGTCATAAATGAATTACTCACATAAAACAATTAAATCCCAAAATAATATTTAATAATTTTTTTTTAATACAAAAACATGAAAAAATAAAAATTTTGATTTCCGTATAATATTTAATTAAAACCTACAATCTGTAAATAGAAAAAATAAAATAAACAAATTTATTAAAATATTTTTTATATATAATAAATCCAATATAAATAATATTTTTATTCTTAATTAAAGGAAAACATTTTACTATCGAACTGCAAATTGTTGAATAAAACACATCCGGACACTCGAAAATGAAAACACTTTCACCAAAAATTTAATTATATCGTTATTTTAATATCGCAGGGAAAAGATAAAAACGCTGGCAAGTGTCAAGAGAGCAGCAAGGTCTGTTAGAATCCTAATGAAAACATTCAAGAACGCTGAGGCTGGGGACAGAAATATTGGCGACTTCATTCTCCGAGAAAAAGACATCACAGAAATACCTTTCTCTTGTTTAAATATTTTTAGTTTTTTTGAAAATTTAAAATAAATTATATAAACAGGTGAGTTTTATATTCTGTTAATTTATAAAGATTTTTGGAAAAAATCACATTGAAATATTTGGTCGACAGTTTCGAATCAACCAATATGTTCATCATCATGACATTTTCCTCTTCAGAACAAGATGAAGAGACATATCTCACAAAGGCTAAATAAGAAAAATAATTAAAAAACAAAGGCAATCACAAAATAAGTTGTATTTTTCATATTGTTAAATACCGACTTTGTTTAGAAATAATTAAAAAACAAGGGTAAGTTAAAAACAAGGGCAATCACAAAATAGGTTGTATTTTTCATATTGTTGAATAATGACTTTGTTTATCTAGAAAGAAATTATTGAGTAATACCTTTATTATTTAAAAACATTTTTATTGTGTGTTTATATTGGTAGTGGAGTTGTTTACTTATTATAATTTTGATTCCCAGTGGAGGTTGTTGGTTGACTTCACTATCACATGAATTTCAATATGTGAAAAACCTTTAGTAACAAGATGAGTTTTAGGTTTATTAATTTTCTATTTGGTTTAAACTTGATTCTGGAAACCCATTT